>JBAMJV010005796.1:0-79872 GCA_037951105.1 Echinarachnius parma
TAATATTCATCATGGGGGGGGGGGGTGATCTATTCATTCATCCCCCCTGATGAATAGGTATTACGTAAGGATCGACATATTCATAAGCAGAAGAGGATCGATAATGTAATAAAGTAATCAGCCATGACCCAGCCCTCTCCAGTAAGATTTCCTCCATTCACAAACCCAATCAAGACCGAAAATCTAACTAACGTTAGGGAAAATACCGACGCAATGTGCAAAAACGCAATCAAAGATTGATGAAGGCAGTCGGCTACCAGCTGCTCTAATCTTATCCTAGACTGGATTATCGATTTATCATGTTTGTTTTTAAGTTCACGTCGAAGTAGAGGAAAATCTGGGTTATGTAGTGTTTGTTACTACACTCATTTGGGTTATGTAGTGTTTGTTACTATACTAATCTGGGTTATGTAGTGTTTGTTACTATACTAATCTGGGTTATGTAGTGTTTGTTACTATACTAATCTGGGTTATGTAGTGTTTTGTTACTATACTAATCTGGGTTATGTAGTGTTTGTTACTATACTAATATGGGTTATGTAGTGTTTGTTACTATACTAATATGGGTTATGTAGTGTTTGTTACTATACTAATCTGGGTTATGTAGTGTTTGTTACTATACTAATATGGGTTATGTAGTGTTTGTTACTATACTAATATGGTTATGTAGTGTTTGTTACTATACTAATATGGGTTATGTAGTGTTTGTTACTATACTAATATGGGTTATGTAGTGTTTGTTACTATACTAATATGGGTTATGTAGTGTTTGTTACTATACTCATTTGGTTCAGTTCAAGGCGGGAATCTATATTAGTGCGAAAAAGGGTGAATTGTAATAAGGTTTACAATTTTAAACCAACCCTAAAATATGTCGTCTGTTTTAGTTTTTAAACACCTTTTTTCAATGTTTTAGTCTGCAAGCGAATACAGATTTCAATAGTTTTCTTCACGTATGATATTCTGTCATGCTTTTGTTTCTTTAAAGGGGACAACCAGGCAAAGAACAACACATTATTATATCTTTTCTTACCGTTGTGTGATATCAAATAGATGCCCAACACTTAACAATGCAATTAATTACCACCACTTACGGATCCATTATGGCATCATGGTTCCGTACGCGCCAAATGTCTGGGAGTGCGCCAATCTTATTCACGCGTCGTTTGGAGACAAAATAATCACGGGCGATGTCTGGAAACATAATATACTTCTGAACTTTTTGGTGGAATGGACTACTAAAATGTTAACTTTTATTTATAACAATATTATTGTTGGGTGATGGTACCCTTTAAGTTCGAACGTTTACAAGCTAACCCCCCTTGGCCGTAATACACATGTAGGTTATGGAATATATTTCTCCGCCCGGAACAAAAAACATGGCCTACTTTCCAGCTTGTCGGCATTTTAATAAGCACACTGCATCAATATTATTTCTGGCACAATTTATGATAATTTAAGGTAGCTCTTTTAGAGATTTCCGGTGCAGAGTTACTGCGAGCTCGCGTGCATTTTCATTGGGCCGATACAGTGAAAATAAAAGTGCGATGATGTTTCATGCACTACATTATGGAAATTATGTTACAAGCCAAAGAAAAGGAGTTTGCCGGAGTTATATATTGTATTTTATTTTATTTTATTCATGCACACAATGATTTGTTTCCAGTAACATATTTTGTATGACACTGAGTGTTTTCCTTTTCTGCAGGAACAACGATAGACAAGTTTGCTGTACATATTGAATGAAAAGATAAATGAAAATGAAAATGATAAGTTAAAATGATAAGTTAAAATGAAATGCAAAATGACTCCTTACAAAAAGAAAGGTAAATATGTTAACCAATATTACATGCCATAATAAAATATACGATGGTCTTCACTAAAAGCAGACATAATTCATCTATTCATGTTTTAATATATTATGTCCCCCGAAAGACCAAGTGCATTAACTCACAAACAATCACACCATATTATTCTGGCCACAACATTACACAAATGAATTGGGATCGATTGCACAGAAACCATTGTAGGGCTAGGGGCTACAGCCCACATGCCTATAGAAAAGTTACACCCCGTGTTTTGGGGCAAAGATCACTGATCATAATAGTCGAGCAGATCCGTCACAAAAGTACCTAATTTTTTGCCTCAGAATAAAAGGATATTGTTCAATTTATTTCCGTTTCCAACCAAACATATACATGTACATCAAAATATAATAATTAACAGCATTACAAATGTTATTAAAATTATTAAATGTAATTTATTGGAAATAGAGTGATCCCCTAAAAAGAATAGCTTGAAAGATTGTGGATGTTCAAGCAAACGGCCTCACCTTCCTCTGAAAAAAGGCCTCTCCTTTCATGATCGGTCCTGATGGACAAAGGTGTCGCGCAAAGCCCGGCGAGAAAATTAATCTTGACACCTCGAACAAACGAGTCAACACCAACCGGTCTGGCGTGTCAACATAATGATGTCAAGAAAATACCGGGCCACTAACCATCCCAATAACATCCCAATAAAAATGCGATTAATATCCAAATAGGACGCGACGTGAAAAGGGTTCGTAGTGACTAGAGAGGTCTATAATATTAACCTCACCTCACCTGTAAGACCTATATGACCGTAGTATAGGTAGCCCGCCACCCAGCGGTGTAGGTACGGGTGCACGGTGTGTTTGGGGAGGGGGGGGGGGGGGGGTAAGTGCCCCCTATAATTTGACAAAACAGCAAAAAACATGTTACAGTATATAGTACAATTCAACAACATGAAAGAAAGACATACATAGAGTGTGTCCCCTAATAAATCCACTTGTCCCCCTCCCAATCATGCCGGTCATGCCACGCTACCCCCACTGGAGCCACCAGTGCATGGCTTGGCAACCATCTTCCTTCGTCATAGTCATAGTCTGTCCTTCGTCTCTTGCAAAGTCTCGCCCAGCTTCAAGCTTGTCTATTTGGTGATGTTATACCTTTAACAAAATGATTATCCTTATGTTAGGGCTATATCATCCCATTAAATAGATACTCGCACATCCGCACTTTATTGTGCACTCTCTCCACTCCCTGTGGAGGATTCTAGCAGGTGCTACCGTTATAGTGCACTCATGCTTTTACACACCCTCATTCCTGCCAAGTATGCAACCTACTATCAGCACAGCAGGCAGGTATGTATAAACTCAGTTGAACACGATGAGCACCTAGTTGTATTCGAATGTTATATGATAAACGGGAGAAGTAGGTTACATAATTGACAGCCCCTGCTGAGTTAAGGCAAGTAGCTATGGGCGGTATGGGCCTGGGTAGGGGGCACAGTGGCGTAGCCTGGTCCGACTGATTGGGGCGCACTTTATTTAAACAAAAAGTATTTAAAAAAAACAACCCTTATGTGTTTATTTTTTTCTTCAAATTAGTATATTTATTATCATTATTATTATTATTATTATTGTATTTATTTATTTATTTGTTTGGGGGGGGGGGGGGGGGCACGGGGGTAGGCATCCCCTAATGATTTGACAACACAATAAAATGTAAAGGTTAAAGATAGAAGTACAGTTAGAGAGTGAGTCCCCAATCAGTATGTCCATGTTACGCTACTACAGTATACGGAGATCACAAGAACACAAGCTGCAAAGCTAAACACATAACGACTGATATTATATTGATACATTCTAATAATTAAAGGAACTCATAAATAGTACATGTAATAGATACATCAACATAATCAACAAATTATTCAATAATTTCTCATTATATATTTTTGAATATTGAATAAAATCCCCGTATTATGGTTATAACATGACATACTGATATATATAAATGAAACTCATACATTGATAGATCAATAAAATGTAAAAACACAATTGTTAGTAGTTTATCTCAATCTTAAAGTATTAGCAAATTATTATAAAGCCTCAACATTGTGCTCATGGAGCTTTTAGCCCCGCTAGTGCCATATCATTTACAAAATGTCAAGTTGATTGTTTGCTTGAGAAGGTGTGCTGAAGACTGAATGAGGATAGAAATAAGTTTTCCATTTATTTTGTGCGTTCATATTCGCAGTGTCCTCTTCGAACGCGTACGCGTTGAGTAAATCCCAAATCAATTCAAATAATATAACAATCATTACGGTCATATCAGTGATGGCCCTTCTAAACGTTGAGCCTTATAAAAAGTAAGTATAAAGTATCTAATTTTACTAGAAATGAATGCAAGAAATGTAGCAAAACTGAGGGAATAGAGCAATGGCTACACAGAGTTATGACTTCAACAAGGATACAAACCTTCACAATGTTACACTTATTAGTGTCGCTTCCAGTTGGTTGGTTAGTTAGTTTGACAGACGTGTTCGATTATTCAATCAATTATGACTTTTAACGTCCGGGACTGGCTTTATATATGATCGTCGCCATTTAAGAGATGAAATACAGCCAAGAGTTCGCACCCGTCCCGATTTGAGCGGAGAGCACTAGACAATTTAGACCAGAGTTCTGACCACTAGACCAGAGCATCTCTAATTGAAGTCAATCTCTTCTCTTTAAGGATCTTAAGTTTTTGAAATGTGGAAGGCAATGAAGACGTAATAAACATGTTCTTCATTAAAAGATTTCATTCATGGCCGAAGAGTCCTCTTCAAACGTCGATCCGTTCCTGAAAAACATGTCCATGAAAAACTCCTTGGCTAGCGGAGCCTCCAGAACGATCGACAAAGTCCCGATGAACACCGAGCATAGGTAGATGATGAGGAATATCCTGTCAATTACCATTGCAACCATTTTCCATTCCTCTTTCTCCTGCAGAACAGAAGGGGGGGGGGGGAGAAAATACGTATAAGGAAATTAGGTTTTTAAAGAAGACACGTATTTTAGGTATAGCAGTCATCAACCATTGCCACCTGTTTCAGCCAACGTGATTCAAATTAAATATCGATAAGTTCCATTATTCTTAATTGATATATGTTCTGTATACTAATGTATACCTCGAACTAATGAGTCGGTTTGGAACCACTGAAGTCTCCGTCTTAATTGTAATTTAAACCAACATTGATATCTATAGACAAGACGACTCGATTGGTTAGATCTTCAGCGAGACTTACCTTTGCGGCATATTCATTGTTAATACTGCGTGATGTGAGGTACATGATGTCTTCCAAGGTCCTCTTCGCCATCAGGGTCTCCATGGCGACTTCAGGGGGCTTGTTGGACTGCCTCGTGGTCGGGGTGTGATGTCCCGATGGCCGCAGATTGTTCTCTGTGCGGACGTGAACGTGCCCCTGTGAGTGATGGCCGTGCTCGTCTGGGATGATGTAATGTGGCGAGGCGTTCTTGTCGTTGTACGGTGTGTAGAACCTCTCGGCTTTCATGTTCCGCTGCGCCATCAGGCAACTGAGAAGTGGCTCTACCGCAGGGCTCATCTGGGATGCGTTCTGCCGCATGTTGTTATCTTTCATGCTCCTTTCACCTGCACGAATGTAAAATAAATTGAGGGACAAGACATGTCAAATATTGTAGCGAGGTTAATTGATATATTTCTCTGATGTAACAGTGTAAAAACCTCTCGGTTTCTATATTCCTCTGCGGTATGAGGTAACTACGTAGTGGCTCTAGTACCGCGGAACTCCTCTGGGAGGCGTTCTCTCGTAGATTGTTAACCTACATCGTGTGTCAAATAAAGTAAAGGAGAAGGCATATCATGTATCAGATCAATGTTGTGTGTGTCCTTTTGTAACGATGCTTACCTTGAGGATTATCCACACTGTCTGTCTCGGAAGCCAGTGACGAGGTCTCATTCAACATGGCGTCCACATGGTTGCACGTTGCTACGGACTCCCGCCCGCTCAGATGCAGGTGGTGATTTACGTCCCGCTTCTTCTGATCGGGCCGCTTCAGCCCCACGTACCGGGGCAGAATGCCTATGAAGATAGTTTTCACCCACTGCGGCATCCTGTGCGTGGTGGGCGACCGATGTCGGATGTTGAGGATGAAGACGGTGAGGAAGATGGACGACGACACGATGGTCATGGTGAAGAGGAGGTACTTGACGATGAGCGGGAAGTTGTTGGCGTTGGACGGGATGTTCTGGTGGACGAGGAGCAGGAACCAGATCATGGAGAGGAGCACGGCGGTACACAGGGCCATCTTGCCTGTGATGTCCGGGGGAAGGTAGAACACGAGTATCGTATTGAACGAGATGATCCCGCACGGCAGAAGCAGGTACGCGAAGTAGAACAGCGGCTTCCGGCGCAGTACAACCGTGTACGTTATATCGACGTACACACTTTCGCAACAAGGGTATTTAATAACGTGGCGCTTCCCCGGGGCTCGCACAACCCCCCACTCGCCGTTCTCCCAGTAGTCCTTCTTCTCCGCGCTATCGGAAACTGGGACTAAGTCTATCTTCTGTTTGTCGTAGGTCCAGGAGCCGAATTTCATCGCGCACTTTTGCTCGTCGAAAGGAAAGTACTTGACGTCGATCTTGCAGGAGCTCTTGTAGATGGCTGGCGGAAACCACTGTACCGTGCCGTTGTGGTAGATGTCTGCCCAGGCATTCGATGTCATGTCGTAAGATCCGTTAGCACTGGGAAGAAACAAAACCCAGACATAATACTGATGACATTCAAATTCTGGTATTCATCTATTAGGGTATGGGTAATATGACATGTTATCTCTATGAAAGGGATTTTCCATGTGGGTAAAACGTCACTATGTAGAATTTCGTTGTTAATGGTGTAAAACCATGCTTGAATCATTATCGAGAGAATCCTATGGAATCTGGGAAGTCTAGCCGGATCAACAGGATGTCACGTCCGAGTCGAGTCGATACAAATAATGTGTAATTTGAGTCGAGTCTACATCACAAGTCTTATTTGTTATATATGAGTATATTATCAGGCAGCCAGATCATCGCGCACGGAACATTGGTGCTCAAGGGATCAACAATACGGTCATGTCACAAAGCGAGTCGGGTCGACAGGGTGTCGAAGTCGAGTCGATGAAAATTATCAAGTCGAGTCGATTCATAAACAATTATGTTATCTGACTTGGTCAAATACGAGTTATTGATTGGCTCAACACAGTCACGTGATTGCAATAATATGTTGTTGTATTACATGGAAGAGCCGCGTACATCGATAGAGGAGAATTTTCGTTTAGACCTATGGCAAACAGTGAAAGCGATGCTATCGATTGCAGGTGTTATATTTCATACTGCAAGAGAGATTGTACTATGACGTCACAATGAAAGAGAGAGGTTATATTATGACGTCTCAATGACTTGTCAACATTATCACTTCGAGAGGCTAAAAGTGTAAAAGATATGTTAACTTTATTGTCGGGAAAATCATGGAATGTTCCCTCGGGATTTGAAATGCTATTTAAAATCCCTCGGAGAGGAACATTCCGTGATATTCCCTCCATCAACATCTGTATAGTGTTCTTACTTGTTATAGATGAGGATATCAGGCAGCCAGATCATCGCACACGGAACCTTGATGCTCATGATATCACCGTAATCAGACGGATCCCACACGAAGTGATAGTCATTCCAGATCTAGTGCAGAAAATGTAGTAACCATGCATATTAGTAAGCTTGCCAACAAAGAATTGAAGTTGGTACATGCTTAATCTAAATAAAGAAACCATATTGTACGTTCGTTGATTTTCTAATCAAGCTTCATACGAAATGACTGTAAGAGCAGTGTACAGCACGAGTAGCTTGGCTATACACAATGACTGTGGTATCTACAAACACGACGGTTGCATTCAAACATGTCAAATGTAAATCAGAATATATGAAGATTATTTTACAAAGAATTCAATTGAATCCCACCATATTTTGAATACACTTGTGTCGATGTACGACTGTGATATTTTGTTTTCATTTCATATACACATATACTGTTTATCGACTGCTTAGACACATGTTTAGAACAGAGGCTGTAATTATTGTGAGCTTTAATGTTTATACACTGTATGATGTCGATTTATAACTATTTTACTTCAAAGCAAGAAGTATAATTCTCTTTTTCGCTTAGAGTCTCTCTACAACTACCTCTTTCAGGCAATCTTTTCTTTATAGATTTTTGCGATTTGAATTTGATAAAGGGGAATGTTACCACCTAATTCTTTATTCTTAATACATACGTATATGATTTGTTTTCGGGAATTATGATCTACATAGTGAACGTTGCGTCGGGACATTGTTGTCCATGCACAGCTAATTATTTAAATACATGATGAAACAAATATTTCCTAATAATATTTGATAACCAGAACCTACCTGTTTCATCCAAACCTTGGAAGTAAGAACTTGGTTCTTCTCGTCCTGTGTGAGTAGAAAAGAAAAAACAAACTTTTATGAGTACCGTGAAATCAACGCTACGATTATGATGGAATATAAATTGTCACATGTAGGCTTGTAAAAATGATCCCTTGATTGCATAAAAAACCTAAACTGTAGCATATTCGAAATATAGAAAACGTAAGGAAAAAAAGCAAACTTAAAACATAACAAATACAATTCAATTATAGGAAACATTTTTATATAATGACATATCAGTTGACATTCAGTTACCAATATCGACAAATACTTGTTTCTTTAATAGTCTTTTGAATTGACTTAAAGTTTAACAGTCCTTTGATAATGGTGATATATTTTATTCCAGTGATAGTACCATGATAAGATATTGAAGGTTGTGTTACTAAATTGCGCTTAAATGGAAGATAAATATTTATCATTTATTGTGTCCGAAGGGGCGGTATTTGGACTCAGATAAAACAAATACTGGAAAGACTGTTTTGGCTCCATACAGCCTCATTTGACAATGTACCCTCGGATTCAGTGTGGTATGCGTGCAAAACCACAGTAAATTCATGTGATCTATGGTAGACCATAAGGATATAATTATAATGATCTTGCAAAAGTTGGTTTGGAAATAGCTGACGAAAAATAAGATATTTCTCAAATATTGCATCTCAAATTTAATAATTAAAACCACAAACATATTTTTAAAAAAGAGAAACATCTTAATACGTCCTGTTTAGGGGTTGTCAAAATTTATTTTGTTGAATATTTTATATTGCGTACGAGGGAAACATACTCTTTAACTCCTCTGTGTATTATAGGCCAGTTCGCTAACATAATTATTAATATTTAATGGATATCCTACTTAAAAATGGTTCTTTATGACAACGAGAAAGATTGCCCAAGGTTAGACCGTCAAATCAATAACTAATGTCTGCAAGGTGGATTTCAAGTAAGAACTAGTTAATTGTACAACTAGTCTTAAGGTATATTCGTGAATCTGTTTTAATCATGTTCATAATCATGACAACGTTGAAGGTTTCTAAGATAGAAACTCACCACATCGACCATCTGTGAGCTGGCGAGACTTAAAGAAA
Source organism: Echinarachnius parma (assembly GCA_037951105.1). NCBI lineage: Eukaryota > Metazoa > Echinodermata > Echinoidea > Clypeasteroida > Echinarachniidae > Echinarachnius > Echinarachnius parma. The sequence goes on from JBAMJV010005796.1 coordinate 9,395, forward strand.
TGGATAGAAAATCCGATGCGTTCGTGTTGAGAAAGGCGGGATTGTTTGTATTCATATATTTATACAGTGAAAGACTTATCTCACTTATATTATGGGCACGTAATAAATGAAATAACACAATTTAACAATTTAACACATTTAAGGATTATTTATATAATAACTCACCACATCGACTATCTGTGAGATGGCGAGACTGAATGAGATGGATAGGACATCCGATGCGTTCTTGTTGGGGAAGGCCCAAGAGTAGTAGGTCGCAAACAGCTTTTCTCGCAGCTTGTGCTCAATTTGTACATTAAACCCGTCGCAATCTGGAAAGAGACGGAAATTTAAAAAAAAGTAGCCGAACATTATTAAATTATTCATAGCTTTATTTATCTTGATTATATTTCATTTTCAATTGGAAGAAACAGTATAGTGGGTGATGTATATAATACATGATTTTGGAGAACGGGTATATACGTGTAAAAATTCAACACAAACTGTTCTATAAGTTTGTCTTCAATGTGGACATTGAACGCGTCGCAATCTGAAAAGAAATGGAAATTAAAACAAATAGCCAAACATTATCAAATTATTCATAATTCATCACTCTTGATACAATTTCACTATCGAATGGAAGTAACAGAGTAGTGAGTGATGTAATAAGTCATTTTGGAGAATGGGTACGTGTACATAATTAAGTCGAAACAATTTTTCTAGAAATTTGTCCTCGACTTGATAAGATTTCATTATCAACTGGAAGAAACAGAGTAGTGAGTGATGTAATAAGTGATTTTGGAGAATGCTCAAATGGTTACGTGTAGTAAGTCGCCAAAATATTTTCTCGAAGTTTGTCCCGACTTGATCATTGAACGCGTCGCAATCTTGCAAGAGAGTGACATAATATATAAACCAACGATTATTTAATCATTCATAATTCATCAATAATTTAATAAGCAATAGAAAGAAGAGAGCGATGAGTGACGAAATGATTCATGTTTGGGGTTACCCACATGCATGACATGGTCACGAGTATTTCGTCGCAGACAGCTTTTCTTGTTGCCATGGTAGCCTGTCCTTGATTTCCACATTAAACGCGTCACACTTTTGCGAGAGAAAGAGAGAAAAGCACCACACATTATTCAATTATTTATAATGTCATTATATATGTATTTGATTCTGAGTTGGACGAACTAGAAAGCCAAACTATAATTCTCTTATGAGTAAATCCCACAAACAGTCGGCGAAAATGTCTCAGGTGGGACATAGTTTGGACGGTTGCTGGTGAGTTCTGTCTTCTTGGCTTGAATGAGAGTTAGGGCCTAAGTTTATTATTTTATTTTGTGATTCACTCTACACATTTCATTGTAAATTTTGTACGTCTAAAAGAATTGATAGCTGAATATTCAAATTCATTAAATACATATTTTGTGTAGTATTTAATCCTCGGTCTTGGTTGCAGACACTGTATTGACCGAGTAACATTCTGCTAACAGATTAAGAAAAAAAAAAGAAAACAAATCCCAACCATTTAAACCATTAAACGGATAGTTCATGGTAAGCGGTTAGATGACCATTTGTTGAGGAAGGTCACCTTGAAAAAGGCGCAAATTTGTAGCCCCGGTCACATATCACCGGATAGCGTAAACGGAGGCCCGACGGAGAGTAAAATTCGAACCGTTCGTCTCCATTCGTATGTGTTTCTTGTCCGTTCCTTGTCAGGCGAGATACGTTGTTCTATCCGGCGGAATGTATGCATGAAGCAATGGAGACGACTTTCACCACCGGATAATTTGATTTCGCAAATGTTCTATTCGTCGGGCATCCGTTTGCGCTATCCAGTGATATGTGACCGGGCCTATAATCAGTATATTATTTTGTCTTGATGTTTGTTGACGATATATAAACCGCGTTACAGTCTGTCATAAAAAGAAACATTATCATTGTTAATTATTGACAAGTTTATTCTATGTGTAGTGGATACTTCCTAGTGTAATATTTTACACACAACATGAAGGCGGCAAAATTGCACATTAAGCCCACATAACGGAATGAAAATGGCTCGCAAACCAAGAAAGGGCAATACATTACATTTAAGTGGTATTGATAATCACCAGTAGACATTTAGTCGATAAAACTCTTCAAACGGAGGTGAAATGGAGAAGATCTCGAGTCGATTGCGTGTGGGTTGTTTGAAAGGACTGTTCACATTGATTGCATGAATGCTTTCCAACGACCCCGTTTGTATTGTCGTGATAATAATTAAGTATATCATGGCGTAAATGTTCGTTTTGAATGAATGCCTAAATTACAAATTTATATATGAAATGCATTTAAAAAAAAGATATGAAATGCACCTTTTCACACTTTATGACTTTTTGTATTTCTCCTTTCTTAATTTGTTTTTGGAAATTTGTAAGGGGTACATGTTGCCACCACCCCTTTGTAGTTACGCTGCTGCTTGGAGTGGAACTGTCAACAATGATCAAACTAAAATATCTTTCGATCAAATTGGGGCCTTCATATCAAGACATGATCGGATTTGGGTTTGGGGAAATACGTTCAACCACAAAAGAAGGGAACACGAATGCAGACATTACAAAACAATGAATATACACAAACACACGCACGCACACACACAAACATACATACACACACACACACGCACACGCACGCACACACACAAACATACGCACACACACGCACACACACACACACACTCACGCATATGGAACGCCCATAAATACATGTTTTATAAAAAGATAATTTATCTAACACATTGCATGAAGCATAGTCGACCCTTTCCATAGGTTTTTTCCCTCCTAAATTGTTTACTTTCCTTTGTATATCCTTCAATTATCCTACTCTACATAATCATGAATTTCCCCCGCCATTTTGAAAGTTAGAATAAGTTGCCTCGCAAAGACTCGGCCTTTCTCCTTCACTCTGTGTATTTAATGATTACTATGAATGGCTTGAGGCATGCATGTTTAATTTCACCCAATGCAAGTAGCTTTTGAAAGGCGAGAACATAATCACCCCTGCCCTTTGAATGATTTAGTGAATGTATAAATGTGAAGGTTATATATTCCCTCTAGTATATTATAGGTGCTATATTCCCACAATGGTGGTTTCCAAACGTTTCCAAAATAGCAAGTATGTTAATTATTAATTGATATCCCGATCGGAGTACATTACATGAAAGAAATTAAGCGGCAGTATTCTCTCGTCATCGCATTTACTTATTCATGTGCTTAGCTATTTATCACAATCCTCTTTAGGCTAGTATACACATACGTATTATTATTCTCAGTATTATTTGAAAAGACATTGCTACTATTCAAAATTACGATGGTGCAATTTATTATAATTTCAGTATTTGGGCAAAGCAAATTTATATGCTGGCAAAAGTACACACATCTTTGGTGGGTAGAAATCATCTATTTTGAGTAAAAATTATCGTTTTCCTTTTTTTTTTTTTACATTGTAATCCCATTTCAAACACAATTTGAATTGTATTATGTTATTGTTTGTTAGTTGAAAACAGGTAGGATGGTATTCGGGCAAAAACACTATGCGCAAAAAACAAACAAAATATAAAACGAAGTCCCCCGGCAAACATATGCCCGTTCACCCATGATCTTTCTGAAAAACTTAGTAGGCTCTTGAAAATGCGTCTTGGATTTTCATGCATAAAACACCTTGACCTTTCCATGAATGTGAAACAATACGTTACATTAACTGTGGAAATGAGATGGTGCAGAGATAGATATAGATAGATAGATAGATAGATAGATAGATAGATAGATAGATAGATAGATAGATAGATAGATAGATAGATAGATAGTGTGTGTGTGTGTGTGTGTGTGTGAGGTCATTGTGGATACAAATTGTTTTAAATAAATGATTATGCTTGTGTCTAATATAGAACACGTGTGTTTGCTTTTTATATTATTATATAATATGATGACGTCATAATGAAGGTAAATTGAGCATTCCCATTGGTTGATTACCGATGCTTAATCCGGTATAATCAATGGTAAAGTTATAATACATATGTATTATAACTTTTCAGTATGTACAAACTGACCATAGAGAGCCAAACGAGCTGCGCAGGGGATTGCCTTGGAGTGCGTAATGTGCTCTTGTGCGCTTGTTCTTGAATGGGGAAAATGCGCAGAGCGCGCAATTATTTCTAATACGCGCTGGCACTTAACACAGTACGCAGGGCCGACAATGGCTGGAGAGAACACTCACAATTTGAGCAAGGTCAATTTGGGTTTATCAACATGATAACCATATCAGTTCCTCAAAATAATCATATTATATAACAAATAGTACATGCTTCTTGTCGTTAAATATTCCACAATAGACACCTCTACATTTTTAATTTCTCTCGTGCGATTATATTGCACTCGGCCTGCGGCCTCGATGCAATATAATCGCTCTCGAGAAATTAAAAATGTATCGTTGTTTATTCTGGTATATTCAACTCCAAACCATGCACTATTTGTATAATATTAACTATGATAGCAAATACGTACGTTCTAAAATCAATAATGTCCCATTTATCTTAATGTTACACCAATGATATGGATATTTCTCCCTTCCATGAGTTATTAGAGAAAATAAACATGGTCGTTTTATTTTGGGACCGTTACATACATTATAATATAATTTGCAAATAAAAGGAATCATGTTAAATTAAAGAAACGTTTGTTTTTCAAAGGAGGATAAGGGGCCCAAAACTACAATATAGAATCGTAGTATATCGACAATTTTGTTTTCCTGAAAGCTTGCAATTAAACGAATATTACGCAGACGCAATTTACCATTCATTTGTGCAGGAAGTCTTTCCATAAATATTACATGCATGAGAAGAAAGCCTGGGACGTTTATGAATATAAACAACGATATTGGATTGTCGAGTGAAGTTATCAAACGACATACAAAGGCTACTTATGCAAGGTAAGTATACCTGCTCTTTTGAGTAACCATATACACCCGTATACGGCACACGATCCATTAATTAGCAGAATCTAGATCAGATTTCTGTCGGGCGCATTTTCAGGTCGTCGGCTCTCAATGGAATTGCTCAGACCAAACGATATTTGAATATAAATATGTTCGGCGTAATCTTTCCATCAGTTAGCCTTTAGGTCACTGCCCTTTGAGACTTCATTAACACTTGCCGTACTATGGGAATCAGCGGTATCTGTAATGAACGTTACAGATTTGTACATCCGACTCTGAAAGGGTTATCCCGCTTTAATATTTCACTATCACATCTGGATAAAGTCACCTTAAATCCTCGTTTCTTGGTTTTTAACTCTCCTTATGACAAACAGACAATAGTCAGATATGTGTGTGTATTATATGGCTCAAACTGATACATGTGGTACTATTAGGGTTATTTCACTGCCACTCCTGGATAACTTTGCCATAATAATTGATACATCTTTGGATGCTTTTCATATATACTTTATTACCTGTTTTCATATCAAACGGACAACTAAAGTTTTGTATTTCAATAGTCAATGTATGACAAACTGTACGATTCATTTTTTTTTTACCATGAACTCTGTATACTTTTTCCACTTCATTGATTGATTCATCGTAAATCTATGTACCATCTTCGTTTGTTCTTATTATTCTTTTCACGATGAGTTTGCATTTCAGTTGTCACTGTGTAAATTGCGTAGTTCAGATTCGACCATTCTTTTCCATGGCACGATTCATCATTCGATACAAGCTATAACGCTACAAATTGTTTTGGTAAAAGTGTCCGACGTGAATTGTAGACGCATTCCGTATACCGGGTGCATCCATCGTAAATCCACGCACATCTTCGATGTCCAATTATAAAGTTGACCGATGTGGAATAATAAGACAAGAAAGGGAGGAGCGAATTCATCCATGGCTGAATAACAAACTAAAATTACATTAGACACGGCAGACTGTACGTCGTCTACAGACAGATGATGAATATGTCAGACCCCCCAGTCCCAGGGAGGGAGAGAAAGGGAGAGAGGGAGATGATATTATCATTGGGATATACAAGATGATTGTAAGAGAAGAGAGAGAGGAGGAGAGAGAGTGAAATGTTATAAAACGAGTGTAAGAGGGAAAAGAGTGAGGGTGTAGAGCGAGATGGAGAGAAGAGGGGGGGGGGGGGGTAATAAGATACATTCAATAGAAGAGATCTCCGAGGAGAATAGGAGGAGGGAGAGAGGGGGATGGATAAGATAAATGTAATAGAAGAGAGGGGGTGAGAAGAGGGAGACGTGAGGGAGATATACATACGATAACGGTTAGATGAGAGAGAGGGGGGAGGAGGAGGGGGTATATATACCAATAAAAGGATAGAGGGGGAGAAGGGGATGGGGTATACATAAAGATAATTATTTATTGCGAGAGAGTGAAATAAATACTATAAGAGGAGAAAGAGAGAGGGGAGGAGGAATGAGGAAGGGGGCGATGAAAGAAAAGAGGTGGCAGAGCTACCATGGATATACGGGAGGGGGAGGAGGAATGGGGTAGGGGCGATAAAAGAAAAGAAGTGGCAGAGCTACCATGGGTATACGGGAGGGGGGAGGAGGAATGGGGTAGGGGCGATAAAAGAAAAGAGGTGGCAGAGCTACCATGGATATACGGGAGGGGGGAGGAATGGGGAAGTGTCGATGAAAGAAAAGAGGTGGCAGAGCAACCATGGATATACGGGAGGGGGGAGGAATGGGGAAGGGGCGATGAAAGAAAAGAGGTGGCAGAGCTACTATGGATATACGGGAGGGGGGAGGAGGAATGGGGAAGGGGCGATGAAAGAAAAGAGGTGGCAGAGCTACCATGGGTATACGGGAGGGGGGAGGAGGAATGGGGATGGGGCGATGAAAGAAAAGAGGTGGCAGAGCTACCATGGATATACGGGAGGGGGGAGGAATGGGGATGGGCGATGAAAGAAAAGAGGCGGCAGAGCTACCATGGATATACGGGAGGGGGGAGGAATGGGGAAGGGGCGATGAATGAAAAGAGGTGGCAGAGCAACCATGGATATACGGGAGGGGGGAGGAATGGGGAAGGGGCGATGAAAGAAAAGAGGTGGCAGAGCTACTATGGATATACGGGAGGGGGGAGGAGGAATGGGGATGGGGCGATGAAAGAAAAGAGGTGGCAGAGCTACCATGGGTATACGGGAGGGGGGAGGAGGAATGGGGATGGGCGATGAAAGAAAAGAGGCGGCAGAGCTACCATGGATATACGGGAGGGGGGAGGAATGGGGAAGGGGCGATGAAAGAAAAGAGGTGGCAGAGCAACCATGGATATACGGGAGGGGGGAGGAGGAATGGGGAAGGAAAAGAGGTGGCAGAGCAACCATGGATATACGGGAGGGGGGGGGGGGGGGGAATGGGGAAGGGGCGATGAAAGAAAAGAGGTGGCAGAGCAACCATGGATATACGGGAGGGGGGAGGAGGAATGGGGAAGGGGCGATGAAAGAAAAGAGGTGGCAGAGCTACTATGGATATACGGGAGGGGGGAGGAGGAATGGGGATGGGGCGATGAAAGAAAAGAGGTGGCAGAGCTACCATGGGTATACGGGAGGGGGGAGGAGGAATGGGGATGGGCGATGAAAGAAAAGAGGCGGCAGAGCTACCATGGATATACGGGAGGGGGGAGGAATGGGGAAGGGGCGATGAAAGAAAAGAGGTGGCAGAGCAACCATGGATATACGGGAGGGGGGAGGAGGAATGGGGAAGGAAAAGAGGTGGCAGAGCAACCATGGATATACGGGAGGGGGGGGGGAATGGGGAAGGGGCGATGAAAGAAAAGAGGTGGCAGAGCAACCATGGATATACGGGAGGGGGGAGGAGGAATGGGGAAGGGGCGATGAGAGAAAAGAGGTGGCAGAGCTACCATGGGTATACGGGAGGGGGGAGGAGGAATGGGGAAGGGGCGATGAAAGAAAATACGTGGCAGAGCTACCATGGATATACGGGAGGGGGAGGAATGGGGAAGGGGCGATGAAAGAAAAGAGGTGGCAGAGCTACCATGGATATACGGGAGGGGGGAGGAGGAATGGGGAAGGTGCGATGAAAGAAAAGAGGTGGCAGAGCTACCATGGATATACGGGAGGGGGGAGGAGGAATGGGGAAGGGGCGATGAAAGAAAAGAGGTGGCAGAGCTACCATGGATATACGGGAGGGGGAGGAATGGGGAAGGGGCGATGAAAGAAAAGAGGTGGCAGAGCTACCATGGATATACGGGAGGGGGAGGAGGAATGGGGAAGGGGGCGATGAAAGAAAAGAGGTGGCAGAGCTACCATGGGTATACGGGAGGGGGGAGGAATGGGGAAGGGGCGATGAAAGAAAGAGGTGGCAGAGCTACCCATGGTAGGGTATACTGGGGATGGGGTGGACAAGAGTGGTTAACAGAAAGTGCCCGGCTGAATATGAATCTTAAATGACACAAGACATACAATGCATGTCAGAGATGAACTTTCACTGTGATTTGCAGCTGTATGTAAAATCCTTCTACCAATAAACACTGACATGTGATATTTCACTAGCTGCCTATAGCTGTGCTAGTGGGCAATGGTGGGGAGGCCACGAATATTGATTAATAATTATCCTAAGAGTGGATGTAACCTTCGTTGTTCTCATCTGTTATTTCTTAGTGTACCATTTCTTGAGAGCATAATTATCTGCCAATAATAATAATTAACATGGGGGTGGAATATACGGGGACAGAATGGAAAACAAACTACAGTAAGCTCCTTGACATTTAGGAATTAATAAACCTTTTGTCTGTTGTCCGAACAGTTTTCTAAGGCAGAAGAGTCAAGGAGCACAAAGAAATTGAAATATAGATAGTTTCAGGCGAAAAAATCATTGATGAATATTATTATGGAAGAAGCTGAAGAAGACAAACAAGTCAAAATAAAACGAGACGTACACATTTGAATTATATACAATAATTATTCACTTTCACGTAATAAGATCACACACTATATTTATAGAGAAGAAAAATATAACCGTTTAATATAATGTAGTAAACATGGTTCTTGTTCACTTTCATCAAGCAGTGAAAGTGATATTTAAATAATTATTTGTACTCAAACATCTATAATTAGTGTAACTTCTGATGATAGAAGAATGGAGTCAGTAGTATAGCCAAGGTCAAAGTGAACAGGAAAGGCGAGGAGCCAAAATAAACAATATAGGTCAACTAAATTTTCAAATCAACAGCAGGGGGCAAGGATTGTAATGTAGGGTATTTCGTCTCACTCTGTATATTATTTAAACTACTAACTGATTTCCGCACGCAAAGACTTCCACCCCTACAGTCAGCGTAATATAGTTAGCGTTTGATTAAGGGGCAGCCTGTAAAAAAAGTGAAATTGTGGCATGTAAGTAAACGGTTATGATAGGAATACATTTATATATAAGTTATAGGCGCCATAGAGTACTGCACAAATTTGGTCGCGTGTGCATTTTGCTAAAACACATGATCTATGGGACGAGCGCGTAACGAACTTTTAGTGTTAGTTTTTTGCTAACAAGCCCGGTCTCGTGATTGCGCGGGGACTGCGCGTGTTGTCCAGTTATAAACGGGTTGGTTTGTTTATTCATAATTCTATGGTCCAAAACTATCATTTGTCAAATGCAATGGTAAAACGATCTTATGAGGGATATAATATAATATAAAGTAGAATGTTTGTTTCATCCCATTTGTTCTGCAACCAATTTTTGGAAATATTCTCTTCACTAAACACTACCCGAAATGTCAAACAGACCAAGTAGATAGCAGTCAATATCTGACCAGTTAGGAACTGACATCCGGACAATAGTGACTGATGGACGAAAATATCTTTAGACCATTATAACTATAGAAGAACTGGATGTAGAAATTGTTAAAGACATAAGAAAAAGTGTTCTTTATTTAGTTCCAATTTAACCTTTATTACTATTTTTTTATCTACCGAAGATGTGGACACACTTTGGTCTTCTTTTGCGCCTTTTTTCCCCCTGTAACCCTGGAATGCTTATAAAACATTTATAAAGAGTTGCACAATCAAAGATGTGATATCTAATCACGAAGTGGTGTATAATTCATCTTGTAATTTGATCAAAGACGTGATATCTGCTTATGAAGCGGTGTATAATTCATCGTGTAATTTGATGTTGACGAACCACCACAGTTGTTGTCTGCGAATTATGATTAATATTATATTACAAGGACGCCAGCAAGTGGCGAACAGCGGGGAGGCTAAGCGCTCCCTAACTGGGAACTGCCTTGTCAAGATGCATTAGGTCAAGCCCCATTTAACGAGTATCGCTCACCACTATTCATTATGCATGGTATTTACCGTTCCATTACACAGGTTAACGTCATCGGCTGCAAGTGAGAAGAGATGTTCGTTGTAATTGCAGCCAATTATACGCTCTGCTGTCTTGCATCACGAGTGGCGATAAATCATTAATAAATACGCCGCATAATAATTGAAATACACACTTATTCTCTAGAGTGGCTGCTTGGTTTGTAAGAAATATACATCGTGCCCTAGTTTCTTTTATTAAATTTCTTTGGAAATTGGAGTCAGCCATTCATGACAGTAAACATTAATGAACGTTGTAGTTGCGTGCAATTGTACGATCTTGTATATCATATCAATATTAATTAATAATGTCTATGGAAAAGAAGTTGAAACTATTCTCGAGGGAGGGCTGCGCTCCCAGGCTTTTCAAATATACATGGCGCCCTACTTCCTTTGACGAAAATAATGTTCGATTTCTTTTTTTGAAATGTATACCTCCGACCTATGGCTGTTGACTGTTGAGTATTCACGGATGATAAAAGGGCCGGTGTTTGTTTCATCGCGCAGAAGGCTACCTGATCGGGGAGGATTCCATGCCGGAGAGACGGCGAAGAGGTGGTCGATAAAATTGCCGCTGAGAGCCCCGGGGGTATCGGGTTTCGGGATACGGTACCCAGGTCCCATATCCTCTCGCGCAAATATAAACGCACCATGTAGCATGCGTATGATCCCAGGAGACTGTGTATTGATAATGAATATGATGCATTTGTGAAGAGTTAAGGAGGTTGAGAGGGAGGGGAGGGGTCTGGCAGAAGGAGAGAGGGTGCATTCAACTTTTACGCGGACTTTTCTCATTATGCCCCGCTTCCGCCGTCGCGATTCCTAAAAAGTGCTAAACTTGATGATACTGTATACTGCATTATTGTATACAACGTTTAATTAAAACAAAATTCAGCAGGTGAACACAAATATGACGATTTGCAGTCGGTACTGTATGTTCATTATCAACTTTATAATACGTGAGCACTACTGGAATACCGAAAACAATTTTGTTTAGATGAGTATTGTTACAATAAAGTGGCTCTGAGTGTAGTGTTGATCCACACTTGAGTGTTAGATATAATCTGGCCATCTTGGTTATCACTTTATTACGTGCAGAGTTAATCCTAGTGGGCCACTAAACGAACCTCTTGTTGAATACTTAGCCATGTCATCTACATTATGCTTAAAATGGAACTGAGCTGGTGTGGTTTCATGAAATTGTGATTTTGAATTATCTTTCAACAAAATTACTCCTTTATCCAATGAAATGATTTTCACAGATTTAAAGATTAAAAACAAAACAATGGTAACACCTGCGAAACAAAAAACAAATAAAATATGAATAACTTCAAATAAACATATCACTCGGGTCTCGGTAGCCCGACCATGATGGTGAGTTGCATTAACGTTCTTTGGCTCTGCATTTTATATTCATTCTTGTTGGCGGTTAAAGGGACTTAGTAACATTGTCCTAATCCTCATAATCCAGTTGGAATTTTAGTGGTTCCCTCATACCTTGTTGTATTCGTATTAACAATAAAAGCATGAGACATGTTTCGGTTTTTCGAATTTCCCTTTCGTTAAAAAGATATTTACGATTGAAGTGTTCAGATGTTAATTATCCACTGTACCGCGAAAACCGTGTACCAAGTGAGTGCAATGAGTTAGTGAATATCACTTTGCATTTTTGCTCATTACTCGGCCATATAATGTCCATTAAACTTGAAATTTGTACACAACACCCAGTGGACATATCAGATAACAACAATATACATTGTATCAACCACTTATCACTTTTTGCACATGTAAACAAAGTTACCAGATCCCTTTAAGCAATTTAGTGCACATGAACTTATGAGGATATTTAATTGTCATTGTAATATTTTACCCCGCTGGACAGCCTAATCGAGCACCCACAACAACTGCGAAACAGACAACAAAATCCCTGCCATGCAATATATATATTAAATAACTATTAACTTATACTCCGGAAGCTTTTGCCTATTTCTACGAACAAGCTATTAATTTAAAGGGGTAGTACAGTTTTGGTAAGGCTGAACTTTAGTAACCAAACCTGGACAGTAACATTATAAACTAATATTTATAACTCCATCATGCTCCAAAAGGTATACAAAATTACAAACGACTAATAGTAAAAAGCCCGTTATCATTCAAAAAGAGCCATTAAAACACAACAGGGCGCTTTCTAAAAAGGCATTGGTTTCAACCATTTTTCATACAAAATTATGCGTGATGTTTTACTGAAATAATGATTAAATAGAGAGATCATCAACAACTATTTAAAAAACGCTTTTGAAAATTTTTGAAAAAGTGCAAGCATTTTTTAAATTTCATCTAATTATTTGGGCCCCAAATAATTATAAGATCAGATATATTTATTGATATTTCAGCCGTTTCTGGGTCGATTTTGACCAAATAAAGTTTATTCTGCCATTAAAATTGCATGTTCTCTCAAATTCGACACTCAGTTTTTCATTACCTCACAAAAAATTGTGATGTGCAGCGCCCTCTCTACCAAAACTAAACTACCCCTTTAAGTTAATTATTTTGGATAATCGTTTAAAGGTCTCGTAGCGTACAAATGAAAAAAGGGAAGCCATTGTGATGCAGCGATATATACATTGAACTATCAACGATCACATTTAGCCATGACTATGAACGTCGTGAGTAGTTTTTAATGACAACGATATCGATCGGGCATATTTTTATAACATGACTGTTTCCACTTTTAATATGCTCTTTAACTAGCTATTTACGTATGACTAAATTGATATGAGCCCGACAGAGAAGTAATCGTTAAACGGTAGTCAATAACAAAACTATTAAGATGGGATACTCTTTCATAATGGGCGCACATACAATCCGGCTGGCTCGATATAGGGCATCTAGTATTATTTTGTTCATGCGCATATAGTAATACATGAAACCGTTGTGTACTCTGAAACATTAACGTGGTGTATATAGGCCTACCCTGACTGTATAAACCATAATGTTAATGTCAATATCTTACAATCAACGTGCGTATTATCAGAAATAGTACATAGTGTTGTTCCCAAGGAGTCAAGTATCGTTAACTGAAAAAGAAAGATAACTATATGATCTGATTTTCAGTCTAGTATATGCTTGCTCCGCGTAACATAATTACTTTTCAAATCCCATGTCATAATGCATTCATCAAACCCACATTTTCAATGCCACGGAATGTAAAAACGCATATAGTTCATGTAGTTAGAGGCATTATAAAATACTTCATCACCTTAGCTTAGATCGTGTTCGTGTGGTTGTGGTTGTGGTTGTGGTTGTTCTTGTTGTTGATATGAGGGGCGTTTGCCAAGCATCGTAATAGCGAAGAACACGGTGAATTAAGTGAAGGTTATCTATATGTTCCTGTATTTGTAACGTGAGATTATATGCTACCATACATGAGATATGAAGGGAAAATAAAGGGTGTGTAATTTAAATATATAAATGTTAAACAGGAAGTACATACGCCGGCTGTCAGAAAAAGATATTTTGAGCAAAACAAACGGAACTGGTTGCCATATAGTTTTTAGTTATATATATTTTGTTTAAATGTTGATTACTTGTACAGAAAATAATACAAAGAATGCAATCAGAAGTGGGAACTTTGACGATTTCAGTAATACAGGCCTATTCTGTATACATTTGCTATTCAAATCCATATTTTATTTTTCCACGAGACGTCATACACTTTTCGATATAGTTAGAGGCATTATTCTATCACATCTTTAGCTAGGTTCGTGTTTGTGTTGTTGATGTTGCTGTTATTGTTGTTGGTGTTTCTAAGGGGTCGTGCAATCTCTTATAGTACCCCAGGCCCCAGCAATTGCGAGCAAAACAAAAATGAAGATAACATACAGCATAGACTACCATAAGTTATTATATTATAATTTTAACTTGTGGATTATACTACCACAAGCGTGGCCATTGAGGGGAAAACATTGAATATTGAAGACATTTCTGTATTTTTAGGAAATTTGTATTTTTAGTCCTCAAGTTTAATTAAAAATCTAACCCGGTCCTTTATTGTAGGAAAACAAACATCATACAATTCATGCGCGTATATAGTTTGAGGCATTACTTCAACTTTACCTCGGATCGGGTTCGTGTTGTTGTTGAAAGAGAGAGAGAGGGGGGGGGGGGGGTGTATTGGAGAAGATGCTTTCGGTGCCTTCAGCAACATTCGAGTAGGCACTCTAAAACCTCTTCTGAAAATGAAATGAGAAGACAGAAACTGGAGACTTGGAGAGGGGAACTTCAGGGGAATTTGGAGAGGGTGCGCAGGATGAATCGGAATGTATATTGAGAATGAATTCCGGAATGAATGAATGACGTCGATTTTAATACATTTTGTATTCTCTTTTTATAAAGAGAGGTGACAAAATAGAGGTGACAACGGGTGCTCCGGGCTGCCCCTCATATGGGTGAATCGGGTCACTGGAATATTCCCCAGTGACCTGATTTCACCTTAGTTTTCTTTAACGCTACTCCCCTCTTGTGGCAAGATTTACATGAAAAGTTGAAACCATCCCAATAATCCTTATGCATGTATTATACAGTCGGTTTGCGGTTGCACCATGCGAGAAGGAAGGCTTGGAGAGTTGATATTCTTTCTAGTGCAGTCCTGTAAAGGTTTGTGGTAGTCCTGGAAATGACCGTTGCTGTTCTTTCTTGAGCTTGTGGTTGGAGGGGCTCAACTTTTCGTATAAGTTGACTGTCCGGCGAAAATAAGGAGCTACGCTACTGAAAGTAGTTGAAAGGGGAACATAATCCTTATATTATGCAATATTCCCTACATACAAATATATCCACCAAATAGCTGATTTAAAAAAAAAATGATGTCATGTAATGTCACCAGGTTCTTGTACAATGATATGAATCGTTTACGCAGACCTGCTAGAAGATTAGAGTAAAAAAATTGAAGTAGAATCAATATTATATTGAGTTACATTAAAAAGACAGAAGTTAACGCACAATAAACTCACGAGGGGTGTAATAGGGAAACGGTGAGAGGAGTCATGGTGTAGCTAAGGGCGATCGGGGGCACGTGCCTCCCAAATTTGCCAAAACGATAACAAGTATTTCATTTCATTTCAATCTTTATTCCAATTCATACAAAATACAACAACATAAAACAGAATAGCATTTATATACAACATTTAGCAAGAATGGTACAAAATAAATACATTAGTTTTATTAACAATATTGTAAAAATGAAAGGAAAAGGAAGCGTACGTGGAAAGCTAAGAGTATAGGCTTATAAATAGCGGGGAATCCTTATATGTATAGGAGAAGCCCCTGATAATTCAAACCCCCCCCCCTCCCCCCTCTCAGTCTGACCACACTACGTCACTGAAGGAAATATGCCAATGCAGATGAAGATAAAGTAGAACAATCAGGCGTGGGACGGAGCCTAACCACAACGGTTTTGCTGTATGGCTTATATAGCTGATGTCAACGGAGATATTTTCGGAGAAGTGTTTAGATAACATTATGATCAGATTCATTAATGTTCTCCAATATCAAGAACAGTATGTGGTCTCATCACATAAATTGTGCCTTGTCTTTTCAGACCAAGATCATCTCCCCCCCCCCCCACCCCCCCCCCCCCACATACCATGCTTATTGATATACGAGTGGTTTGTATTATTTGGAAACACACATACAGTGGTGTTCCTATAAGAGAATACATGGGGCAAGGGGGAATCCCCCCCCCCCCCCCCCCCGCGTGAATTCGAACCTCCCTATAGTGCACCCCTGTAGGAAGTTAAGAGAGTCATTAAGATTTAAAAAACACGGTAAGATTGTGTGACAAAATACGGGTCTTATGTCAATGTATGTATGCTTTTTGAAATTGTTATTATTATTATTATTATTATGAGGAAATTATGCATGCATGGGAACTACATGAATTGAAAAAAAAAACATATATATATATATAACGAAGCAATGTGTTTGCACACGATGGCCCATACTTGCCCTATAACTTCCTACGCCACGGACTAAATCTACACTTGCATGGTGCAATTTGTTTAGCCACCGGCTATGTACGAGTTAACAAGGGGTCCTTGTATCCTCCCCCTCCCCTTTCCCCCTTGTTGAATTCAATTTGTTCATAATTGCCACCAGTTGGCGCCATCGTGTTAAGGCCATGCCTCGAGGGACGTTGGCGAATTTTGATGATTTACGAAAAACAAACACGTCTGTATTTTGAGGAGACAAAAACAAATAAATAACATCGCCACTGCGTCACTGCACATGTACGCATATTTCATATCTCTCTGCTGGGTTGTAGCGATTCATCATTTCGCGCCATGATTCGATGAAACCTTAATGTGCGTTTCTTTCAATTCAAAATATTAAAGGTAGTTCAGATTCGTCAAATGAGATGCGCGGCGCCATCTTGCATACGCGTTGCGCATGGTGCGTAATGCACGTTAGCTCAGTGTCATGCGGTGCGCGCAAACTAACCCAGTTCAAAATGGCGACCCGCTATGTAGCATCCCCACGCTTGATGCCCTTTAAATCATATTGGCTTCAAAGCTATACATTATATGCCTACCCTTGATACATTAATTACGTTATTTAACATACCAGGACATTTTAAAAGGGTGTCACTGATATATCGTTATCTACATGTACTGGAACATTACACTTTAATATTCAATATTATACACTGATCATGGAAAACAGGTTTATGGTGCTGAATTATTTTCTCGAAACAAATACAAAAACATTTAATGTTGGTTGCGAGCATTCTTAAATCAAGGTTCTATAATATAGGATGGGATAGATGTCGTTCATAAAGCATTTTTATCTTTGTTTTGCTCAACATTCTATTTTTAGTATTTTTGGAGAGTTGTAGAGGATATCTCGAAATACATTGTTGAGATACTAAATCTTGCAGCTATATATAAAAAGCAATGACGATTCCCCTTTATCTTTTCTGCTTAAAAAAAAAACGCTTTGTAGATCCGATCTACCTATTACTAGCACTGGCAGCTGCATGGTTGTACAGACCTATCTCATTTCATATTAAAGAGGTAGTTGTAGAGTTCAAAAATTCCCCTTTTTATTTCGAACTCTTTTGACTTTGTAGTGTGTACCTTTTTTATTCTTACGCAATTATAATGGAGATCAAGAAAACTTCCTCAAACATCTTATAGTTGTATTTCTGATCATTCTATATTAAAACAAATGTAGAGGGTATCTCGAAATAGTATATGTTTGGTCACAAAAATAAGCCTTGCTTTGTAAAAAAAAAAAGTAATGATATATCCCCTCAATCATTTCGCTTTAAATACCGCTTTTTAATATCCGAACTATTTATTACAAGCATTAATTATTATTTGTTCGGTTATGTTTGTGTATTTCTTTTAATTGCGAGTGTTATCAATTTTCAAATAACATGATTGTAAATAAATTGTAATTTAAATAAAATAATGCTATTTTTCATTCCATTTTTATTTCATCTTTTTTAACCTACACAAAAACACATTAAAAACAGCAATTAACAAATCAAGAAAAAAAATACATTTGACAATTTATTTGTGTTTAATGATTTTTGTATAAATTTTTTTTTTTGTAAAAGGCGCTATAGAAATAAGCCTTAAAGGGGACCACCAGGCAAAGAACAACACATTATGTTTTGGTACCGTTTTGTGATATCAATTAGATACCCAACATTTTGCAAAGGGTTGTGTAATTCATAAACTAATGGCCCGGTCAGATATCAACGGATAGCGGAAACGAATGCCCAACGAATAGAAAATTTGCGAAATGAAATTATCCGGTGATGAAAGTCGTCTCCATTGCTTTATGTACAAAACATAGAACAACGTACATCACCGGACAAGGAACGGACAAGAAACGCATAGGTACGAACGGAGACGAACGGATGGAAAATGTAGCTCTCCGTTTGACGTCCGTTTACGCAATCCGTTGATATGTGACCGGGCTAAAAGCAATTAATTTCCACCACTTACGGAACCACTGCTATTTCCTGGTTCCACACGGGCCAACTATTTGCGAGTGCGCCAATGCTATTCACGCGCACGTTTGTAAACAATAGATTACCGGGCGATTCGTTCGCTCTGCACACATTGCAATTCACCGCACACATAGCAGTCTGCGTAATTCAGACCGCATGAACGCATTATTTAGAATGGTGATGCGTTTCCAATTATACATTTTTTCTGGAAACATATTTTTGTGAACTTGTTGATGGAATGGAATACTAAAGATGTTACCTTTCTTTAATAAGAATATTATTTTTGGGTGGTGGTACCCTTTAATCATTAATGCACATTCAAGACTAGTCAGCTTCCCCTTTTCAATTATCCCGTATTTTCCGCCTTTCTTTCTTCTTTTTCTCTCTTCTTTATCTCTACATCTTATTCGTTTGGTTGCCCATGGCAACGGCCTTCTCTCTGTTTTCTCAGCATCCCTCCATCAAATAAAGGCAGGTCCACCACGAACATTGGGCACATCCAATTTCCCGTTTTCAATTTACTTTTGTAGAAATGAATACATTTTCCCCCTTCCATATGTCAAACACGTTCTAGCTGGTTTGTGCATCGTTCTTCATCCCAGCCACTTTGACCCCCCCCCCCCCGCTTCACTTTCATTATTGGAACCATAATACATGTACAATGGAACGCAGACATTTTGTTTGCTCTTCTCACCACACCCCCCCCCCCCCCCCCCCCCCCCCCCCCCCCCTCCTCTATCACTCTCTCGACCACACGCTATCAATCTCCCTCTCCTTTTCCCTCTCTGCTTCCCCCTATCCATGTTAATGTGTATTTATCTCGATAAAAAGGAAACTTAACGGTGAAAATAAGCAAAATATCAAATATTAATTTTGAATAAGTATGGAGAAGAGAAAGAGGACAATAAAAATAAAGAAACGAAATCTTGCATAATCACACATAATATCCTTTCTCATTCAAAGCGAAATTATTTTCTTTAAAACAAAATTATAGGACAGTTTTGCGGAAGGGTATTGTTTTTTCCCGAATTTAAGATAAATATATTTTTCAGCAAAGGTAAAGGCCACAAAAATGATATTTGATATAATCATACCCCGAAAATGTAATCCATCCATATATCACATAACGAATCCCGTGTGCTCAGAGCAGCCTTTGCAATTTAGAATTTAAAAATAGAAAATATTTAAAGCTACTTTTGACTCGGATTTCGAGGTTTCATTGATATGTTGTCTTCTGTTTAGTCGTAATTTATGACAGTCAGGTTAAACTTCGGGCATCTATAAATATGCATAATATAAAGTAATGTGTTTTTTAATCGAACATAATTATGACTGGAAAGATATTACATTATTTTATGATTTTTTTTAAAAATGAATTTAATTAATTCACTTTTAAATTGATTTATGTATGTACGTTTTTCTTCTTTAAAGGGACAGGTCCACTTTTACAAATCGTCTGAACAGCTTTCAGTTGACGGAAGGGGATCAATGTAACACGCAAAAAAAAAATCAGAGCGAACAGCCCTCTAATTTGGATTCTACGAATGAAAAACGAATGCGTCCCTCCATTTAAACTATATATCGGTCAATAAAGGAGTTCAACTGATTTAGCATAATATTACAACAATATAGTACTAATTCTCGTAAAGGTATTGTGAAGCCGACATTTGTTAACGTATGTCACGAAAAAGATCTAAAAAAGAAAGAATATATAATTACATGTAGTCAGTTTAAGCGATGTTTGGGTATTTTGCTTGGTAAACGCTCACACATTAGTACTTATGCGCGGGTCACGTAGCTAGCGCGGGTCACGTAGGGGTCATGCATACCCATCTGGCACTCCGTGAAATCTATGTACGAACTTACTCACCGGCCGAAAATACGTATGTACCTAATTAACCGCCGTCCCTCAGTTTATTCAGTTTTAGGTCTCTAACTCCACGAAAAAGAGATTTCAAGCCCTAATTTGTTCAGGCATGCTATTAAATGACATTTCCTTTCATTTAAGACAATAACCTCGTAACTTTTGAATTTTGGCTTGCCAAAGTGGATCTCTCCCTTTAACAAAACACGGTAGCCCCATTCAGTACCACAAAGGCTTGCCTTTTTACAAGAGGGCCTGTATCAAGTTGGAATTACACCGAGTGTTTTTTTTTAAACAGGATTTAGTTAATTTTACCGGCGAGGGATATGATTTTTCATTTATATAACTAATGAGGCTATACTATACCTAAAGGAAATCTCTGTATCGTTTATATCTTTTGAATATAAACAATTTAAAGACGTTGGTTATTGGAGTTTGAAACTAAGATGACAGTAGACTAGTCATGTTAGTGTGACACAGTTAGTCAGATAGTGATCGATATTGGTCTATAGTAAGCTATTTCGCTAATGTTAAATGAACCTTTTGAAT
Source organism: Echinarachnius parma (assembly GCA_037951105.1). Classification (NCBI taxonomy): domain Eukaryota; kingdom Metazoa; phylum Echinodermata; class Echinoidea; order Clypeasteroida; family Echinarachniidae; genus Echinarachnius; species Echinarachnius parma. The sequence continues at coordinate 30,173 of JBAMJV010005796.1, forward strand.
TTGTTAATATATCAACAATTTAAATACGTTCATTATTGTATTTTGTGTAGTGGGAACACAGTTTAGTCAGATGGAGATCGATATTGTTCATCTCGCTGATATTAAATGTAAGTTCAGTTACCTTTTGAATCTCTTAATATATCAACAATTTAAATACGTTGTTTATTATAGTTTGTGTAGTGAAGGTGGCGATCGATATTAGTCCACAGTATTAAAGCGATCTCGCTATTAATGTTAAATGTAAGTGTTATTGTATCGTTTTGGTCATTGTAGTTTGAAACTGAACAGAAGAGAAACTGAACAGTAACTTAAAGGTAACTTAAAGAATGAATTAATTATGCGCCTCGGAATAGTTTGACTAGATAGACGGCGCTATACAAATGCTGGACAAGTAAGTAGTAAGTAAAGGTATACAGTGTGTGAACGTGGTTGCGATCGATATTGGTGTGGCGCACCGTGAAATGTTATTAGGCAGGCTCTTCAGATCCAATGAAACAGGTAAGGTGAGACAGAGATGGATTTTGGGCTATCTTGTGTCTCGAGTATGGCAGGCAGTTAGTATAAAAATTTAAAGGTGGTTCACGCTGTATTTATACAAATTATTTTTTGCAAAACAAAATGCATATTGCTTAGATTATTTGTCTACAATGAATTAGAGTGACTTCTTCAATATTCAGATACAGTGAAACAAGTAACGTGAGATAGAGATGGATTTTATGCTATCTTGTGTCCCGAGTATGACATGCAATTAAAGTCAGCATAAACAAGCGCTTGCCGATGTACACATTTATTGTAACGTTTTCTACGATTTAGGATTATTTGTAGGCCATAAGATTAAAATCAATTATTGAACCTTCAGTCAAACAGAAAACGTGACGAAGATTGGTAGGAAGATGTTAGTGTATCTGATGCTCTGAGTATGGCATGTAATTCGTGTCAAAATCCCCACCGTCTTGAAAATAAAATCTATTTCTCATTCTCTCTCTCTTCAAGTCTACCCACAGACAGGTTTAAACTCATCATAATTAAAATTTTCTCCTAAGTGATCTTTCTTTAAAATTTACATATGGCCCTTATGTCACTGAGTCAAGGAGCATTTTACGCTTCCATTCTCTTGGTCTTTTCCCATAAAGTCTGCCTTATATTACAGTTTTCTAAAGATCTTAATTTCTAAGTATGTGTGCAAGCGATGCTTGCTTTATCTTATTTATGTTCTACTAATTAGACATTCATGTTCTCCTACTCTTCTTAACACCTCCTCATTTCGCATCATATTTGTGAACTAATTATCATTCATAAGGTTTGAATACAGGAGGACTCGGATTCATCACACATAATAATTATAAAACGTAATAAAATAACAATGAAATTTATAAGACTTTTTGAGCAATATATTTACTTATTAAGTAAATGTAAATGTATTTAATGCGTGAAACGTTGGTATAGTTAATCGAGTATCAAATAAAGCTCCTTTTCTACGCGATAGAATAAGTCCGTCGTAATCTTGATATGATCCGCCAACCATACCCTTTCCTGTGCATATGGCGGAGCAGATAACGTTACTAGACGTACAGTTATAAGGGGAAAACAATCATACAAATTCCAAATTTATGAAAATATTGTTACCAAATAACAATCGATATTAATTTGAGTGATTTACATCAGTATTCATTCATCGATATTATTTTGGCCGAATTGATTTCTGCATGCATGTATGTCGCACCTTTTCTCTATGTGATGCCGAATTTTGAGATAATAATATACATTATATACATTGTTAAGTCTGTCGTAATTTCTACATGATCCGCCAACCATACTCTTTCCTGTGCATATGGTGGAGCCCAGGAAAAGACACACAGTCTGTTGACATTTTTGGCGCGGTAATTATTACGATTCACTGGTGAAAAGTAGATCGCATGGCATCGAAGTTTGCGTCAAATTTGATAAAATAGAGATAACAGATAACAGGGGAAACCCTATTAAAGGGACATAGTATACACATTGTTTAAATCCTCAAAACTTACTTGGAACTCTACTGGTTCTCTCATACCTTATCATATTCATATTAACAATACAATTACGGGACAGTTTCGGTTTTTCAAATTTCCATTTCGTTCAAAAGATATTTATGATTGAAGTGTGTCTGTATGAAATTGTCTACGGGATCATTTCATCCGTGTACAAAGTAAGTGTAATGACTAAGTGAATATCATTTTGCTTTTTTTGCTCATATCTCAGCCAAAAAACATCAAATTAACGTGAAATGTTCACACATTACTTTGTGGACATATCAGATCACACCAATACACATTCTATTAACCACGCATCACTTTTTGCACGTGTCAACAAAGTTACGAGATCCCTTTAAACCGGCTCTAAACGTAAAACTGATGTGATGTATTTAGTCCCCCGAGTTGCCCCTCCTCACGGTGCATTTGCATTCTTCCGGGAAAGGTCCCGAGGGCGGACATAATTAATATAGACGGGTAACCTGCGCTTTGGTCTGCACCCTTTGCATGTATGGAATTCACAAAGCAGATGTAAGAAAAATCATGGTTTAAACCACGGTTTTAAAGGGATTTTAAAGGATTAACTAATAACTTTGTTGACATGTGCAAAGAGTGATGAATAGTTGATGAAATGTATATTGTTGTTATCTGATATGTTCACCGAATGGTGTGTGAAAATTGCACATTAAAGGGATCTAGTAAGATTGTCCAAATCCTCAAAGTACAAATAGAATTCTAGCGGTTCCCTCATACTTTCCCAGCTAGCCACCTGACGTTGGGCCGATGTCGGAATTTGGTTGCCGGATGTCGGCATATCGCCGTTGGCTCGAGGTTAAAATGTCCGCCAGCCCAACATCGTCACGACGTCATTTTTGTGATATATTGGCATAACGTCATTTTCCGACAATGGCCCAACATCATCTCATGACATGATGTTGGGCCATTGTCGGAAAATGACGTTATGCCAATATATCACAAAAATGACGTCGTGACGATGTTGGGCTGGCGGACATTTTAACCTCGAGCCAACGGCGATATGCCGACATCCGGCAACCAAATTCCGACATCGGCCCAACGTCAGGTGGCTAGCTGGGTTGTTATATAGAAGCATAGTACAGGTTTTGGTTATTAAAATTGTCCTTTCGTTAATATAGATTAATTCATTATGTTTTCAATGACGATTATTTCGGTTTACTTAATATATATTAGAAAATTGTATGACCATGAAGACTATCCACCTTACATTAATTATTATATTTTGATCGGGCACTAGTGTCTATGGAGCACCCCGCTGATCACAAGCTGTCCCCTCTTGACTTTCTAACTATGCGCTAACCCACTTAATACGATTTCACGATGCAGCAATTATGTAAAGTGCAAACTAAATTGTGTGTCCATATTCAATAGTAGTTGAAGGGTTAGCACTCAAGTGACTGCAGTCATGGCCATGGGCATGTCAACTTAGATTCCGATCACTATAACGGTGCGGATCGCGTGTTCTGTAGTTCTATGTACTGAGCCCTCGATTAAAGCGATATAACAGTATTGAGAAACGCCCCACACATAAACAAATATGAAATATTACACTTTTATTACCTGCCATGTGAAATAATACATTCATAACTTATATGTTAGTGTAAAGAGTTTACAAAACTGAATAGAACTAAACAAAATCTTATTATTCAATCCAATATTCTGAGCTACTCAATGTATACATCATGTATGCCTATACATGTATTATAATATCAGTATGTTGAGACCGTTTCGGGCAAACCTAATGTACCATTTTGTATCTCAATTCATGCGCATACCATTAGAAAAAAGGGCCCATATTCATATTCATGAAAGCCTACTAGCTTAGTTCATTGCTAAGTGTATTTTAAATGCGCTGTTTATTAAGCAACAAAAAAGTTTTCCGAGTCCCCAAGTAAGATTAGCTGAGTAAGCTTTAGCTACCCACTAAGTTAACCCTAGTTAGCAACTAAACTATCTTGTGTTTAATTCGTAGCCACGCCATCCAAACAAGACTTAGCAAGGATCAAAGCTAGCGGGCTTTCATGAATATGGGGCCAGGCTACTATTTTTGGACATTTTTGCCAAAGGCCTTTTGCTATAACAGTATCCCCATCTCTCACCCTATATGTTCCCGTTATCTCTAAAAAAGGTAAATACACCTGTTCCCTTATACATGCATTACGTTCATCCATTGTCCCCTACACCCCTGCATCTGTAGACATTTCCCCCTAGCGGAGGTAATTTCCTGTCGTACAAGGTGTCCACACTATACTACACAAAAGGAAGCGAGTTAGCTCAGTGTTGAGAGCAACTGAGTGCAGTCCGAATCCCGCCACCGGACATCGTTACTCTCTTTTGGAATTTGAGCTAACTCATGTTAGTTGTGTGTTAACGTATACCTCCCCCATGCCTCTGCACTTCGTCCCTCGGATAGTATTATGGGTGATGAAGAAGAAAAGGAAGACCATGAGTCTCGGGCTCATATAGCTAATACGAGTGCTCCATTGCTACAGTTATGTTCTAAAGTTTGGTGTGAACCCGACATTCGGATTATCCCCCGAATCTAAGACTCTGTGTTGAAGTAATGCGAAGCTCTCGACTCTCGGCTGCTGGACGCATCTAGTGGTCACGTTGCCTTGCTGACCACATCGACAAGGACGTCATTCCCCTTTAATGCATGTCGTTGAAACATTAATGACCTCAATCGACGAATGGGTGACCAGTCGCTTCACAGAAAAGGTCCATTTACCGTAAAGATATCTATAAATAAAACCATCGTGTCATCCTCCAACACTGTATAGAGAGGCAGTGTTAGTTGTGGACAATACACGTAATAATTACTTGATGTATACAAACAGGTGATCGAAATCTTTTTCTGCTAAAGATGAGTCAGAAAGGTTGAATGGGGATGAATATTTAGTAGTACCTAATGTACCTTTGAATATAAAATATATCACATCACAAAAACGCAATTTCTCATATAAAAGCTACACACAACAGTTTTTTAATGACCGACGATAAAATCGTTTTGAAGAATTCTTTCTATTCTTTGACGGTTATACTGACCTTCCCACCGACTTGCATTGATCGTGATAGGGACGCCATTCTTCCAAAATTATGCAATTTCACATCGATCAAACCTCACAATCAATATTGTATACCAGCCCAACACTTTTGCAAGGACACATAAGCTACATTAGAAGGAAAAAAGGAAATCAATACAGTTTTGTTTTATTTGTATAAATGTCTCGAAAGCTCCCGCCAAGTTAAGATCGAACATTCTTTTAAAATTCTGATTATGGCCTCTATCCAAACATAATACAAGTCATGTATTTACTCATCATCGTTTAGCATGTTCAAAGGGTATTCCTATAATACAGAGGTTCCATAACGTGACCACTATTCAGCTTTGAAGTGGTTGTTGCATTTAGTGTTTACATGTGCGTCAAAGTAATTTTCGTAACGATTCTGTCCGACCACCAACTTGGACCTTCCAAGGAAAGATATGTTTTGCTTAACTGCTGCAATTTCACATCAATCAGACCCAGCACTCAATCATTATTAAACCCGCCCAAGACATATGACTTATTGTGTCATTATACACACACTGATGTGGATACAAATACATTGAAACGTGTCGTCAAGTTGCCGCCAACTGTAGAGAGTGCATTTCTAAACTTCTGGTTCAACCATGTCAACTGTACAGTGATTGTTGCATGCGCTTTTCCGTCGTGAAATGTGTGTAACGGTGTTACGGCGTGACCTTGCCATCAACTTAAAACATAAATGGCTAGGTATCACGTTGCTATAAAATCACCACCACCAAGCTGTTTTGGGGTAAGAGTGCATGCTGCAACTCAATTTTATGAGCAAGGCGAGGAATGAAAACACAAAATTGCTGCAATCATACATCGATCATTTGACTTAACTGGCAATCATTTTACCCCGCCCATCACGTACGACGGATATGGTCACATTATTAACACAGACCTCGCTCGTATATCGTCAACATTCGAGAATATTTTTACATAAAACTTGCCACAGCCTCTATTCAAGTTTGCTTCATGCGATGTTTACGTCGAAGAATGTGTGTAACGGTTTTGTTGACCTTGCAAACTCATTGATATGTGCAATAACTCAATTTCATGCCTATGGCTTGGAATAGAAATACTAAATTGCTGCAATTTTCTATCGATCGAGCCTAACAGGCAGTCATGTCAACCCACCCAACACGTAGAACGTGAGAAGAATATAGAGTCAGTCCCACTGACTTGAAATATTGTAATGTTCAACATATGAAAATCGTATCTACATATACGTGTATACGTACATATTTCGTGTATATATAAAATTTATATTGTGTTTATCGTTAGATCAAAAGCAGAACAATTATATCGTTACACACAGTCACACATTTACGTGTTGAATAAACACTATTACAATACTAAGCACCATGGATAAATATATGATATATGTGGTCGTACTCGTGCAGATTTCATCGAGATGCCACGCCATGATGGATGCGATTTATTTAGGCCCATGTTAACTGTGAAGCTCAGTGTGAGGAGAGATTATAATAAACTCCATTGATGGTTATACGTGTGTGTCCAGGTTGACCCCCGGAAGTGAACCATGCACAACATGGTTCAGGGTGTGCTTTGGAAACGGGTTGAGAACAGCTCATGCTTTGCGTGTGCAGGTTGACCCTGGAAGTGAACCATGTACCAAATAGGCGTGAAATGCATTCATCGCATGATTCAATGTGAGCCGTTTTGGTTAAGAACAGGTTGTCCTCGGAAGTCTACCATGGACCATTGAAGTGTCTAATCTATTCACCGCATATAGTTCTGGGTTATTTTTGAAGGCGTGATCAATGGGCCATGATTGAATGATGCTTGTTAAAACACTTGGTGAAATGCTTATTTACTTATTCTGCCACATAGGTCGCACAAGTATACGTGTTTTTCATTCCCTTGCCATTTTCGAAGAACGGTTTACTAAAAACGTGAAATCGATCCACAACATTGGTCTGGTGTATTAGTATTGTCAGAGTGTGCTCAATGGATACAATATTCAGTGATGATTGTTTAATTGATATGTTAACATGTCCTTCATTACATGTTGCACCCCTCATAGAGTTAATGCAGCGACCAACATGTTCCCGTACGCAACGGGTTAATGTGCATAGGAAAGTGTTGCTATCTACGTTAGATGTGAAACTATTAAAGGCGCTCGGTTGTCATGACGGGGGCGCTATTTAAAGATCCCACCATGGGTGATCTCAAGTACGATGTTAGAGGCTGGTGTAAGGGTTATCTCAACTCCAACACCAACACCAACACCGAATCGCCGCGCGCGCTATGTTGCTAACACAGTCATTCACCCTAGATAATAGCACTATACACTCGGTTATTGTCGGTTTAGAGACTAGGTACGTTAAATCATCTAAAATGCAAAATATAATGAGGTGAAACAGTATCAACAACGTACATGCTCCAACAAGAGCTAATAATATGAAACTTATTTTAAATGTTTTTATTTTTTCAATAACAATCGATACACGGTGAAAACTTTCCTCGATTGATATTGCATGGCGATCATCCTTACCTGATACGTTTAACGCTATGGATACGTATCTGACTTGAAATTGGAGCAAGTCCTCTTAAAAGCATAGACCCTTTAACATTAAACGCATTATCAATTATTATTGTGGGATGCGACCGCATGCATTAGCTGTTATTCGGAGTTACGTGACAAACAACATCGTGGAACACGGAATGTTGCAACGCTCTTGGCCATGAATGCGTAAAGAATAATAATCAAATCAAATTAATGGTGACATTGAAAGATGCGTCTCGCCTTGTTAAAGGTTATAAAAACATGGACAGCAAGATTCGAATTATTCAGATGACTCGTTAGCTACATGAATGTCTATTTGACAAACTTCTAAGTACAATTTAATTAAAGGCAACAAATTGATATCGTTTGCTTTAACACAATTTGCAATCCAGTATTCACTTATAGTCGTAATTACTTGTTAATAATTAAAAAAATACCTCGTCTTACAAATTTTTTTTTTAATGAATCTGAAAATACTTTGGAAAACTACCTTGGATTATAATCACATTTCCATTTCGAGATGTCCCCCCAAGGCTCCAACCCATCAGTAATGAAACCAAATGCCTTATCCTTTACTTACAAATAACATGAATAACAGAAATATTATTTGTTTGCATCAAATCCAACTTGCTCTATTCCACGTGCAGCTGCAAAACTTGGATTCTATATATGCAATGTGATGACTTTCATATCACAAGGATACATCAGTGACGCACTTAGCCACTCGGTGGCGCAGCCACATAGGGGTGGAGGGGGTGGGGGCACGGGGTACGTGCCCTCCTCCAATACTATGATCAATGCAATTGATAAGAGGAACACTCTTTACAAAATGAAAGAAATAGATAAAGTGTGCCCCTCCCCAATATGTTGGTGTCCCCCTCCCTCAATAATGTGCGTGCCCCTCCCCCAATCAGTCCAATCCCGCTACGCCACTAAAGTCACTTTACAAATTTGATTTATAGGCTCCGTAGTCAGTCTAGAGCAACGTTTAATCTTCTGATGTAATAAAAATAGAAGATTGCTATTTCAGTAGTACAGCACGCAGACAAACTGAATACATTATGTAAATGTTGCAAAATGTATGTTGTACGAAGAAGTGAGTAATGGAATACGTAATGTATACTTGTATTTATACGTACACAATACATCAACCAAATTTTGAGTGGATATACACCAGCCTGTATAGCCACATACGATATCAACTGCAAGATTAGTCCGAAAAATCAGCCAATGTTTCGAGGGTTCTTTGAGGATTTTTGTCTTTCTCAACCGTTCTCGGGATGGAGGGAATAGTATGACGTCATAATATTAAAGCACCCCTCCAGAAGGAGGTGAATTTGTATGTCTACTGCAAGATGTACAAATCCTATCAAGTTCGTGTAGCGGAAAACATTCAATCTTCCAGATGCGTAGCTAGGGGACGCAAGGAGGGTACTTATCGCCCCCATGTCAATTCTTACCCCCTCACTGCCCCCTTCAGTCCCTTAAAATAAGTGTTAGAAATATTCAAACACGGTTTAATTTGTTGCCAACTTGCCATGATACCTCTTCAAGCTATTTTGGGGCACAGTCCTCAAATATATAATAAATAACAAAGGGTTGGAAGTCATACCATGTATCATGAGATTATGTTGAACAAATATTAATCAAATCAAGTCAAAGCTAGTAACACATCCAGGTCGGTGTTTCACAAAGCAATATTTTGTCATCATGACAAATTTGTCATAATGACCAATTTTTATGGTGGCATTACGGGGACCTTTTGCCCAAAATTTGGCGAAATTTCTGCCAAAATTTAGCCAAATTATATGAATTTGGCTACAATTTGGCAAAGTTTTGTCAAAATTTAGGCCAAAATGTCCTTATAATGCCACCATAAAAATCTGTCATTATGACAAATTTGTCATGATGACCTCCGATAAACGGCGTGCCCCAAAACAGGAAAGTTCGCGCTTTGCAATTATCCCCTGCCCATCCCCCATTAAGGTTTAATATCCTGGCACTGCCACTAATACTTGTTTTGTAGTGTAATTTCCAAGTCAAGCTCCGATGTACTTGTCTAAATAAGGGAATGGTCATCACCCTGTAAACAGCGTCGGAACGCACAAACAGAGTGTAAACCACGTTGGAACGCGCAAACAGAGTACTGTATATGAACTATAAATCACTTGTTTAATCGCATGTACAATGATGTAAGCGATGTCCGTGACACGCTAACTGGCGCGGTCCGTGACACAAACGACCACCCCTAGACACACATTTCGTCACGTTATCGGAAGATTAAAGGGGTCATTTTGTTAAATGTGCTCACTGACATAAACAAACACCACGAGACTTAATTACATTTGGTCACGTCATCGAAAGATTAAAGGAGTGATTGTGTTTTGCTGAATGTGTTTTTAACCTACAACTATCTTCAACAGGATGGTGCATGAGCGAGACTGGGAGGTCGAATTGTCATACTAACGCTGGTTTAGCTTTGAACTTATTTATGCTTAAATGAGGTTGTTATTTTATATTACATCGTTGATTATACAATTCCTCCTGCATCCATTTATTACCACCCCTTTATTCTCAGTCTGACCAAGTCAGTATGAACGATTACATTTAACAATCAATTGTACCAACACATTTACTTTATCCAATAACTTATTATCTTTAAGTTTTAGCACGGTCGCCAAAAGTCAAATATGAAAAATTACATTTACCAATTAATCGTACCAGCTTATTTACCTTATCCAATAACTTGTTTTCTTTCAATTTAAGCGCGGTCACGAATGCCTCAGTTGTCCTTTAATACCTTTAGTTCTTATTCATTACAAGCGTTATTCCAGGCAGCGCGGGCTAGGGCACCGATCGTAAATTTTGACGATTAAATAAAATGATCAAGATAAACAGACATCTCCGAGATGAAGCCATCAATTATACTGTACCAAACACGTTTATTTCGATTACGACATAGTACATGTACTTATTATTATAACTTGCTCTCTCTATTTCTTTGTAATGTAAGCATCAAATGAATGATTTATATCTGCGTGTTTATGATGTCAACCGAACTGTCATGTGACAATTCAGTTTTATCCGTTCAAGGCGATTTGAACCCGAGTATTTTTTTGACCAGTCCTGAACGGATTTAAATAATCTTAATATATAAAACTGGTTCTGTGAAAGGTACTCGTTCTGCAACGTTTGACACTATGAATTGAAATGAATTGAGTGTGCACACATCACGGTGCAGATTCTTGTCTGTCTCATATTATATGGTGAGAAAAAAGAAAATGGGGATATTCATGATGTCCATTACCGGTGAAAAGAAGAAGAAGGAGGAAAGACAATAAATTGGAAGGCAGTTTCAAGGAAGATGGTGAAAGCGTGAAAGCCATTTACAAGTCACGCCTACAGCACCCAACCCATTATCGTCGCGTAATTGAATCGAGGCAAGGATAGAACATTATACTATCGAATTTAACCATGTTAGCGCGGACATCCACCTACACCTTCTAGCAGCACTAGCTGCCTTCCAGGGCTGAATCATGGCGGCTACTGAGGTTATGTAAGGATATTCTCAACTCATTTGTTTGATTTACAAACCTTCGAAAAACAAACGAACCTGTAGCATAACAAACCACCGTGAGCATAATGAGACATCTGAATAACAAACCCTAAGCATAACGAACCTTCAGAACAACGAACATTCGACTTAACGAACGTTCGGAATAAAACATTCCACTAACACAATTTCAGCAGCACTGCCTTCTAGGGCTGAATTATGGCGGCTACTTAGGTTATGGCTTACATAGATACACGTTTTAAATAATGTCTTATTGTATTCCTTCGGATGACAAACCTTCGACAGTGTATGTTATGCCCTATCCTAACGATAAAGCTGGCGAACCTTCAGCATAACGAACATTTTTAGTAACAAACTTCGGAATCTTCACCAAATAACGAAAATTCGGAATAACAATCGTCCAACATAACGAACATTCGGAATAACAAACGTCCAAAATAACGAAAATTTGGAATAACAATCGTCCAACATAACGAACATTCGGAATAACAAACGTCCAAAATAACGAACATTCGGAATAACAAACGTCCAACATAACGAACATTCGGAATAACAAACGTCCAAAATAACGAACATTCGGAATAACAAACGTCCAACATAACGAACATTCGGAATAACAAACGTCCAACATAACGAACATTCGGAATAACAAACGTCCAAAATAACGAACATTCGGATAAACGAACATTTGGAATAACAAACATCCAACATAACGAACATCCGGATAAACGAACATTCGAAATAACGAATCTTTGGCGTATAGAATCTGCGAATCGGAATAACAAGTCTTCAGCATGACGAACCTATAGAGTATCTAACCCATGCCCATATTCCCGAGGCAAATTTGTGCAAAACAATAGAGGCATTCATGTCCCATTAAATTGTATCGTATTTGTGTATCTTACATGTTGCAACTATCGATGGTTTCATAGTCCTTATCATTCTCTATATTATCATCTTTGTTTTCTCCTACTCTCTCAATGTCTTTATTTCCGTTGTTGATCACAAGGAACCTACTCTTGTCTACTTGTTTTTCATTATTGGGAAACAGAAACGATTCGCATAATGAAATCAACTCACTTAGTCCGACAACATTTACCTGATCCCGATAGACAATATAATGTGGCCTCTCTCTGCATTTAATTCTACCGGAGAAATATATTACTCAACAAAGTGCAATCGTTCAGTTTGGAGACAATCAATTTTAGAATGTAGATACAATGGATGCATTTCCATAACTCTTAAAAACATAACTCGCGCAGCTCTGTCAGTAGTATTATATTGTTTACGGTACGAATATGCGCCTCTCATACAGTTAGGGTTAATTTAGTCTGTATCTCATTGGATCTATTTAAATGGGGAACTCCGTAAAGTGTAATGGAGGAGAGGGGATTTGGAGCTTGATTGGAATCAATCGTACAGCACTCTCGTGTCTGATTGGAAAAATGGCCGGCAAATACGCTGACAAAGAGATGGAAATGCAAAACGAATAAATGTACATAAATATATATTTCAGAATTGTCTGAAAAAATAGAGCTATATTACGAGTAAAGAGGCAACAATGTCTCGTGTTTATCTTGTATTGTCGGGAGTACAGTAATCTCGATGTGTTATGAATGATATAATAATTTTATTGCATTCTTATTATATCATTGAATTTCAAACACAATAAAACCTGAAGGAATTTGTTTGGAATTATTATTTAGTCTGATGATAGGTATATTATAGAGTTCACATAGTATTGAAATACGTACAAACAAAAATGCAAAATGCTACCCAGTTTCTAGACCCGAGTGCTTTTTGCAATGTTCCTCCATTTTTAGTATACAAAAAAATATATTTTATTTTGTATGTGCACTTGTCTATATCCAGGTTAGATATGAAAGTGGCATTGTAAGGTTACATCTTCACGCTTCATATGCAGGAAAGGAGACCACTGAAAATTGCATTCCCTCGGATTGGGCGATTAAATGTCCCGTGTTTGAGACAGTCACACCATAAAGTGATCCATCAACTTAATATTTATTCCCAAAAGTAAAATTTGAGATTTTGATCATATATCAATTTCATTATAAGATTCTTCAGAATGAAGACTTTTGAAAAATTGGAACCCATTTCATTTTCTGTTACCATAACCCAAACAACAAGGTACAAGAGACGTGTGAAAGCTCCAAGTAATTTGGTTGAATTTTGGCAAAGTTAATGGACTACTTTAAGTACGAATGAACCTAGTCTACCCTTTGAAAAGAGTAGTTTGTTACCGGTTTTATACTTATTATAGGTGTATAAGGTAAAAATTATTAAACACATCGTGTTCCAAGAGTATTTTCTTATGATAAGATATGAAATGAGACTCCATGATGCATTACCTTCCTCTACATCTTTAGATTCCCTCTTCGTATTCCTCTTACTCGTCCTTCTAACGTATATAGCAGGTAAGTCTGTGAATGTAGAACATAATATATCAGACGGGACATTTTCTGAGCAGATGTTATACCGGTATATTACTCCAGAATTTCATCACGACATTTGATTCTAGTATATCATTTGACAAAGTGATGGAGTACTTGGTGTTGTTTTTATATTAGCCGGTCGTGAAATATCCCCAGCGTGGCACGATAATGACATTAACGTTATTAACATCGCTATTCCTAACATCAGACTTCTATCTGACTTTGCGTTCATGTTGTCACATCTATTGCTCCTTGAACCATCAGATGACACAGTATCACTCGCTCCTCGAAGTATCTCGACATCTGGCCTACGGTATTGGGGATGCCATCCATGTTATCCATATTATTTGTGTATAACATTTCACACAAGTTATTGTCATTTAGGACTTACTACACATGCCGTTATTTGGGAACTTTCAAAGTGCTATTGTTGTAATATTCTAATACTTACTTTTTATATTACACATGACATGAAACATAATCTTTGAAGAATCCCAGGGAAAAAATATTATATTTGTTAATTGCCATGTACACTATATATTAATTATCAATTCCCCTATAATATTAAAAAACTAAATAATAACATGTACATTTATTTACAATCAGAGTATCTTTTTTGTTTACAATTTGTCTTCTTCCAGGCGTTAAAGGGAAAGTTGAGTTTTGGTAGAGAGGGCGCTAGACTACTTAATTGGTTTGTGAGGTAATGAAAAACTGAGTGTAAAATTTGAAAGAGCATAATATTTAAACAATAAAATCATCTTTGTTTGATCAAAATCGGTTCAGAAACGGCTGAAATATCCATAAATATAACAATTTGTAATAAACCCGGGGCCCCGGGTTTATTAGAGAATTTTGAACCAGCCGTTAAAAATTCAAAAAAATGCTTCCTCTTTTCAAAAAGTTACAAAATAGGTATTTAAATAGTTGTTGGTTTTTTCTCTATCTAATCACTATTTCAACAAAGCATCACATGCACAATATTTTATTCAAAATGGTTGAAACCGATGAGTGTTTAGAGAGCGCCCTCTTACGTTTTAACGGCTCTTTTTTTAATGATAACATGATCTTTACTACGTCATTTGTAATTTTGTGTTCCTTTCTAGTTATAACTATTAGTTTGTAATGTAATGATGCAGGTTTTGGTTACTAAAATTCAGTTTCACTAAAACTGTACTCTCCTTACCAGAACTCAACTATCCCTTTAAAATGTGTTCAGAAGAAGGAGATTATGTTCATTACTCAGGTTTTGAATTAGGTAACCAGGGTCATGCGTCATTTTGTCCGACAAATAAGTTTCCCCATCCAGTACACGCCGATACTACTCCACACACGCATACCCGGCTGAGGATATAGGGTATTAAAGCCAATGCACCTTAGCGCACCTGCTATCGCAAGGAAGTGCTTCTAAAGGGGGGTTAAATTAACTCTCGTTGCCCCCCGTGCACGCCAATTGCTCTTCGCGTATGGCGTTTAACTACGTTAGCCCATCAAGTATAGGCAAATGGTTGACTGCGGATAGCGTGTAACCACGTTACAGAACGGAGCATAAAAGTGCCGTCTTTTGCCATTAACCTCTCTATATCGTGTTCATCTGGCGGACTGGTTAAGGAAGGAGCTCGTTATGGAGCGACCTGCGAATCGAAAATGACACCTACCTACTCCGGAGACGGCGGGAGGGGGAAGAGTAAGGGGACTTTCGCCCCTGCACCCCCACCCCCCCCCCCCCCCTACGCGAGGACTGTTGTCCTCGCCCGTCCCTATCTCCACGCTGTCCACCATTTGGAAGATAACATATAAACATAATGTAAATGGTATATATTTTGGCTCGCTGTGCCCAATTGTAGGTAATAATTATTGCCCCCCCCCCTTAATTGCCCCCTCTGTAGTTGACCCTGGTACGGCACCGATCATCTTGACTTAAACGTACTTAACACACACATTTCCATTTGCGTCATTAATATCCAGTATCTAGAAAGACGCAAGCTTTTTAGTTAGTTCTTTTCAGTATTTTCCACATCCTTCGGCATAGCAATTTTCGCAACTTTTGCATGGATATTTTTTAACGATTTGACGTAATATAAGAAAATATATTTTCTTATGGGTTTTCAGTCACTTGAACGTTGCAATTCGGCTCAACTTGATAATAGGTATACATTGAATTGTGGCATTAAATATTATTGATTTATTTACATAGCATTGCCATCGTTGTTCAATAGCCTTTATTTTCTACTCAAGTCGCAATTTGTCATAACTTAGACCCCTCCATTTACACTATGAATAATATGCAAACAATACGTCAGTACGTATAGGAATGACAACGTAGTATGCGTGCTTATATACACATTAATGGTTATATTTATACGACCTTGTTAAATACGAGGCAAGTATAGTGATGAAATTGCTTTTGTTTATAAGATGTAATGCGTGTGTGTCATTTATTGATTTATATGAAATATAGGTGTCTAACATTTTGATAGAAGTGATATCACTTTGTTCTTCGGTTCATTTTATATTCACTGGACAAGGTTCGGCTTATGCAGTCAAAACAAATTGAAGCAGTATCGAACATCATAATTACAGTTGCAGTACTGTTGTTTTAACTGCCGTAACATCATTTCGTTGTCATTACACTCTTAAAAATATTGGGCAAAATTTTACCCAAAAATTACCCAACATGAGGGTCGTTATGAGTCCGACCAACTTTTGGGTAAACTTTGCCCCTTTCGTAATTTACCCATTTTAGGGCAAACTTAAATGCCCATCTAATTACCCATCTTAAGATTACCCAACCCGCATATTACCCAACTATTACCATACAATTGGGTATAAATATAAAGACTGGGTAATTGAGTTGGGCAAATCATTTACCCAACGAATTGCCCAGGAATATTGCCCAATTATTACCCACTGGGTAATTGAGACTGGGTAATTGAGTTGGGTAAATCATTTACCCAACGAATTGCCCAGGAATATTGCCCAATTATTACCCACCTAGAACCTAGAAAAGCAATAATTGGGCAAAACTGTTGGTCATTATTCATTACCCAATTCCATTGCCCAGTTAGACATTGCCCATATATTTACCCAACCTCCTGTTTTACCAACCTTTACCCAACTCTTACCCAGCATGAGGGTCGCTATGAGTCCAAGGCCACGTTGGGCAAAAACAAAATGGGTAAAAATATCAAAAGAAACTATTGGGCAATCTTTCCTCTTTTTTTTTACTCAGCTTGATGTACATTTTACTCAGCATTAAATCCAATGTACAGTTTGTAACTGACAGTAAATGGGCAATATGGGGATCCAAGAAGGGTAAACTGCAAGGGCAAAGTACAGCATTTTATATACGGACAATATAACTAAAAATATAACAGAGGAGAACGATTGCATGTTGTGAATAGTGTATATATATATTCTTCAATAAAACAAAAATACAATAAACAACAAAATAGCCTAAATATAACAAGTAAAGTTTGATGGATAATGGCATCATACCTTTACAAATAATTTGTATACTGATTTTGTCTTGTTGTTTTCATTAATGCAGTTAGAAAAACAATGAACACATATATTTATCATTATCATGAGTCCAATAAAATAATATAGGCCTCAGCATGTAAATGTACCAATATATACATGGGGTCAAAACACATTTTCCATTAGGCACATCTTTTCTTTTATAATATTGTAAAACATATATCAAAACAAGTGTAGGGGTGTAGCCTACTCCAGTATGCTACTGTAATATACATTTTTTTTTGTAACGGGCATAATAATGTGATGTAAAATCTAGTGGTTTCCAGTAAAATAATCAAATGCATATAACAAACATAATATAAGTGAAATATGACATCACACAATTAATTAACTAGTTGAGAATACAAAGCTCGGTTTATTTGAATTACCCTATTTTCACCATGTATTTGTTATTATTTTTTGTCGAACTATTGGGGAAGGAGGCAGGTGACGACCCCCCCCCCCCCCCCCCCCTGTTATGTAGCTTCTCCATAGTTATACGTCACACGATGTGGCGGGTGCAAATGAATCATCAAACACGTATAATATTGTATAATTATTTTTCATTATATTTAATACAATCATTAAAAAGAAATCCCTACAGTCCTGAGTCCACTATTAAAACTGTCTTTCCAGTTCCAAAACATGATTACAATTGGATAAGTCCTACTGTTAATGTATAATGGATTGATTATCATTTACCATTGTATTTCTTTATCATTTATTTACATTTACGTACTTACTTTACCCTTCCCTAATCGTAAGGACACAGGGGTGGACTACCCTTGTCCGTAGTCATCACAGGGGATTATTCTGCCCCTTTTTGCATGATGACTTGCTATATTCTACAAATTATTCACTACAATCATTGATACTATACTGATGCTGCCATAGGGGTGGACTACCATGGTCATTAGTCTTCATAGGAGGTTATTCTGCTCGACTGATACTTTTGTTGAAAGATGTCTTCCTTTTTATCTGCAAGTTTAATCTATCTGGAGTTCTTGGTGTCTTTCCGATCTGCGAATCACCGTTTGAGTGGTTTCCCCTGACTCTGTAGTTGATGTTGGAGGGTTGTGACAGTTGTTTCCATTGGCATGACTGGTGCATCAGACACCTAAACTGTATCATCTGGCGGTGGTGTCTGATCGTCTCGGGTGATGTGATGTTCCCGATGTCATGTGATCAAGATGACGTCTCCATTCAAGATTGGGCCCATATCTCAAAGTGATAGTTCCCGACCCTCTTTTGTTGCTGCCTCGGCGAAGTCGTGTACCCAGACTGTGTCACCCACGTCGAACTGGCGCACCTTCGTGTTTGTGCGTATTGCTGCCATTGTTGTCTGCTTGTTGTTGACCCTCTCGCACTGGTCTGGCTTCAGCAGGTTGAGTCCAGAGCGTGGGGACGGTTATTCAGCAGCATTGATTGTGACAGCCTTGCAATTCTGGCAGCTCATAGTAGTATCACTGTAAATATCTCACAGCGTGGTATAGGCAGTCGATGGTCAAGTCAGGAAGCAATCATACAGAAGTCCCCCACCTGGTAAGACCGTCCATGGAAAGAAGATCCATGCTACTGAAACTGGGATGGTGAGACCGCTTCACAGGTGGAATGCGTCATGAATCCTCTGCCATAGGGTCATCGGTAATGGCTGAAATATACAAATATTTTAAATAGTTCATCAAATATTGATATTACACAATCTGTCATAAAAACCACCTTGCCTAAGCACTTTCAGTAATTAACCAACATTGGTAACCGTTCGATGTTATAATTGTGAAAGTGTTACAGGGATCTAGTAAATTTGCAAAAAGTGATGAGTGGTTGATACTATGTATTAATGTTAAATTATAAATTATGACCATTACCCTGTCCACTGGGTGTTGTGTGAACATTTCAAGTTAAAGCATAATTAAATGGACTCTGTATGGCCGAGTAATAAGCAAACATGCAAAGTGACATTCACCAACTCATTGCACTCACTTTGTACACGGTTCTGACGATCCGTTGGATAATTTGACATCTGAACAATTCAATCGGAAATATATATCTTTTTAACGAAAGGGAAATTTGAAAAAACGAAACCTACCCCATGCTTTTTTTTAAATAACAATACAATAAGGTATTAGGGAACAGGAACAATTTCAATTGGATTTTAAGGATTTGGACTATGTTACTGTCTAAGTCCCTTTAATCATGATTTATTTTGTTATTGTGAATTCATTTAATCATCCGAAAAAAATCTGACTGGAAATCAGTGATTCCAACAATAAAGTATGTCTTCTTAATGGGGCAAGGTTCCAATACTTAATCATTAATGAGGTTCAGGTTACTGACCCGGACTCGTGACTCTTGGACTCCCTCGACTGCCCGACAGCAGTCGGCGTAGCTTGCAGCTAGCACTGCCCGTCTGGGCTCTCTCGTGCGCCTCCATATCATATCGCATCATCATAACTGTCAGAATTACGAACGGTTTGAGAGTTTATTTTGATGCTTACCCTGTGATTTGCTTGGTGTGTCTGGTCTCTTGTTGTTGTTGAGAATGATGATCCACTCGAGGGTTGTAAATCATCAAGAACTAGGTCGAAATCCTCCCATTTTGAGAAGCGAAAGTCGCTCAATTTGGTTCGCTCGTTTCTTCAGCCAAGCATGCAAAAGTTGGGCGTTTTATCCAATAGTGTTGGATAAAATACGCCCAATTCGGGCACTTTGGTGTTACGTTGGGTAATTATAATGAAAAAAGTTGGATTACAAAGTTGGTAAAGTTTACCCAGTTGTAGGTTTAAATATGCCCAATTTGTATTTACCCGTTGGTCTTTACCCAGTATATAGGCATTATGTTTTGTTTTCATGATGAGTAAATGCATATAGTAAATAGTTGGGGAAGTTTTACCCAGTTGTAGGTATATTTATGCCCAATTTGTATTTCCCCAGTGCTGATTGCCCAGTATGTAGGCATTTCTCTTTTGCCCTATGTAGGGTAAATGCATGTAGTAAAAAGGTTGGGAAAGATTTACCCAACCTTTGCCCAATTTCCATTTACCCAGTGGAGTTTACCCAACATTTTTAAGAGTGTAGCTTATATAATTATGTAGATATATCGTTGACTCAATTTTTATGGAAAGTGGATTTAGCGCCTTTTGGAACTGAGCTCTTCAAACGTGGATGGAGATGTATACAAACACAAGCGATGGAGAGAATACGAAAACAAAACATTTACAAAATGTAGATGTGGAGATGTAAACGAAAATGGCGAGGGAGAGTAAGAAAACAAATCATAACGCTCAGTTCCGGGGCTCAGTTGACCTAGAAATACTTATAGAATGAAAACGGGTTATATTAAAAACATGATTGTTTTCTGGTGAATCTATAATTATAACGTGCTGTATAATCATGATGAATGCCGCTTGCTAAAACAGTGTTTTATATTTCGGTATCACGTGCTGTATATGGAGAGAAAGAAAACAAAAGATAACGAAATGTATACAAATGTGGAGATGTGAAGAAAAAAAGGCGACGGAGAGAAAGGTAACAGAAAACATAACGCTCTGTTGGCCTATAAATACTTTTAGAATAATATTGTGTAAAGCTTCACAAACATTGTTTTCTTGTGACGCGCTGTATGTTCTCATGATTTTGAAGCGTATGCATCATAACTTGGCCATGTTGGCGTGGTCCCGATCACCCTGATGTATAATTTGCTTTTCCATATACGCCCATCTCAAAACTGATTTAACACATATTTCCTAGACACATTATTCCTGCTGTACCATTTTACATTCAGAATGTGCTGGTTTTTTTTTTCATGATTTGTAAGTGAATGCTGCTAATTTTGGGTATAATATTTTGATAACACAACTTGGTTGGTCCCGATCTGAAGTAATTGATTATCAATATACGCCCATCTCACAACTGATTTAACACATATTTCCTAGACACATTATTCCTGCTATACCATTTTACATTCAGAATTATGTGCTGTTTTTTTTCTTATGATTTGTAAGTGAATGCTGCTAATTTTTGGTATAATATTTTGGTAACACAACTTGGCGTGGTCCCGATCTGAAGTAATTGGTTTTTCCATCTACGCCTATCTCAAAAGCTGATTTAATACATACTTCCTAGAAACATAATTCCTGCTACAATTTTACATGTAGAACGTGCCTGCTGTATACGGAGAGAAAGAAAACAAAACATAATGAAATGTAAATGTTTAGATGTAATAAATAATAAAAAAATAAATAAAAGGCGAGGGAGAGAAAGAAAACAAAACACATCGCTCTGTTGACCTAGAAATAGTATGTCTGTCAGAATAATCATGTCTAAGCTTCGTGAGTGGGTATTATAAACATTGTTTTTCTGGTGACGTGTTGTACGTTTTCAGGATCTTGAGGTGTAACACAACTTGGCCTGGTCCCGATTATTCTGATGTTCTAGTAATTGACTTTCCATACACACCCATCTCAAAACTGATTTAACGCGTATTTCCTAAAAACATCATTCCTGACAGAATGTTTACATTCAGAACGTGTTGTACATTTTCATGATTTTGAATTGAATGCTGCATGCTCAAAACAGTGTGTGTATTATATTTCGGTAACACACTTAATTTGGCGTCGTCCTGATCTGGTTTGATTTGTTCTTGTTTGTATGCCTCCGCAACGAAGTAGCCGGAGGCATTATTTCCATAATATACGCCCATCTCAAAACATTTATATAAGAAACATACGGTAATTCCTGTTACCATTTTATATCAAATAAAATAAATTCAGCATACCTACTATAATGATCTGAAAGGTTAAACGGATTTTTACGAATTATATTATTATTTATGATTATCATTCGTGGAAATTGCTGTAAATCATAGCGATCATTGCTGTAAAAACGGGATAACCTTAAACCATTTTCCCGGGCGAGAGAAATGTAAACTTTATATATTTTTTTTAATTCACTATTACAAACATATTAAAGGGATCTAGTAACTTTGTTGACACATGCACAACATTATGAATGGTTGATACAATGTATATTGCTGTTATCCGATATGCCCACTGGGTATTGCGTACAAATTTCAAGTTTAATGGACGTTAAATGGCCGAGTAACGAGCAAAAATGCAAAGTAATATTCACTAGCTCATTACACTTACTTTGTACACGGTTGCGACGATCCAGTGAAAAGTTAAATATATAATCACTTCAATCGTAAATATCTTTTTAAGTTAACGAAAGGGAAATGTAAAAAAACGAAACCTGTACAATGCTTCTATCGTTTATACGAATACAACAATGTGTTAGGGGATCGCTGGAATCCCAATTGGATATTGAGGATTTGGACAATTTTACTAGATTCCTTTAAAATGTATTAGCAGGTTTGGATAGCTGCCAGCAGCGATGAATGTCAATTTATGTATGATTATTCGTAAGTTGACAGAGGGTTATATATTTATGGATGATTAATCCGTGATGGGCTATTTGCCTTTAAGTCACACCACCGAGGCTATGAAAAGGAAATCATAGATGATAAATGATTCGTTTATAACGAGGACAAATAAAATAATTATAATAATTCGAAGTGCAGGCTTGGGTTAAAATAATAGTATACCCATCATCTCACAAGTGCTATACCCTCCATCCGTTGAGAAAGAGAAAGGCGCTAAGTCGCCTCAGAGATACTCTTGTTCAAATTTGGGATGGCTCATAGAAAACAAAATATAGTTCGCATTTAGGTTTTCATAAATATTTCCAAAATTAGAAATGGTTATTAGCTGAAAATTTGATATCACGCAGATAAGGGCTCCGACCTCCGCAGTAGTGCAGAACTCAATTTAACAAAAAAAATGTCTTTACTCCCTTCTCACTCTCAGCCATATAACGCCTGGTTATTACAGGGTATGGGTAGGTTTACGTGCACCCATTTGGTCTATTTCATTGTGTCTTGTTGCAAAACCTGCATTTAGAGCCTTATTGATTCGGATGTGGGTTTAGGGGTGTTAATAGGGTTATAGTTTAGTGTTGTGGATCAAGTTTGGAGTTGGGGAATAGAAGTTTCAGACATCATGTGCATATATGATCAAAATGAAACATAGACCATATGGGTGTAAACAAGACAACCATTAAGTGGGCATATGATACAAAATAATAATGTACTCGATTTATATAGCGCCTAATAATATGATTGATACTCATCTCATATGCAGCAGATTGCAGGTAATGTGCCGTATGTTAATACCTAATACCAAATTGATACTAAAGGCCAAATTGAATCTGTTGTATGGACTCATACATTATACATTGTCATAGGCGTAGGAGGCAGGGGGGGGGGGGGCTTGCAGCCCCCACCCCCCTGGAGTTTTGAAAACTGCTATATTCTGCCGAAATGCACCTCAAATTCGGGCAAACCATGAATGTTTGGGCAAAACTATGTCATTATATTCGGGCAATCCATGTCCTATTCGGGCAAAACCGGCTCATATTCGGACAAAATCATGTAATTTCAAGACTAAACTATCAAAATCATATCATTTTGGACATCATAGAGGCGAAGACCTTAATATTTTCCGGTCAAAAATACATCAGCCCCCCCCCCCCCCCCTGAGAGAAGTGTGCTCTTACGCCTAGTATGGTTAACTAATATTAAATATACTATTTAGTTTTATAAAACTTCTTTAAAGGTACTTTAAGACTCACAACCAGAATAATGTGATTGCCTAATTATTCAACATTATTCAGTTATTGATTTATGTTTGTGAAGGTTTTATTTGTACATGTAATAATACCTGTTATCTCTGTAAATATTTTCATTTTCTCCCTTTTTAAAATTGTAACACATGATTTGTTATTGTATGCATTATTGTACAATTTTGTTTACGGCCCTGCTGAACAAACCCCAGCTTTTAGTTGAAAGCGGGCATTTTTACCGTGATTAAATATAATAAACAAACAAAATAAACTATATGTTATGATCAAGTCGTTGACCCCTGTATATATACACGTACCTGTATATACCATCAGGTCATAAATATAAGAACATCATTTAGAATTTGTAAGATTCGCAAGGGATCTATGTTCTAATTTTCAATTGGTATAGCAGTAAGCAGTCAGATGACCAGGCAATTAAAGGGATCTAGTGACATTGTCCAAATTCTCAAAATCCAATTGGAATTCTAACGGTTCCCTCGTAACTGTCGTACCTGGTTGTATTCGTATTAACAATATAATAATGAGACAGGTTTTGGTTTGTCAAATATCCCTTTCGTTCAAAACAATATTTACGATTGAAGTGTTCATATGTAAAACTATCGACTGGATAGTCCTAACCGTGTACAAAGTCAGTGCAATGACTTAGTGAATATCACTTTGCATTTTTGCTCATTACTCAGCAATAATATAACGTCCATTTAAATTGAAAATGTTCACACACTACCCAGTGGACATATCGTATAACCATAATATATATACGTTGTATCAACCATTCATCACTTTTTGCACATGTCAAAAAAGTTACTAGATCCCTTTAAAATGGTATGGTAAGTATGTTGCCACATGTCAAACCGACAAAGGGTTGATAAAATGTGCATAACCGTGGGTCAATAACATCATATCCGTCGAGTGATGAATGAGTTGAATCATAAATGAGTGTCGGATGGCCAAGACATGATCGAATTTTGATAAAGGCAAAGGTCTTTACAAACTTAAAAAGTCGTTGTCCTTATTTCTTGTTTAAATTAAATCATACGTATCTCAATAACTAAGTTGAATTAAAGGGATCTAGTAACATTGTACAAATCCATTAGATATCCATTTGATTTTTGTTTACACAATACTCATATGACATATCATATCACAAAACTTTAATACCAACCATTCAACACTTTCTGCACATGCCAACAAAGTTACTAGATCCCTTCAACAAATGAAAGTGTGCGATATTATGCAATTCTAGACTACGGACGTGGAAGTTATTGGACTATATCTTAACAATCAGGTTGTTTCGAAGCATACTTGATTGATCTCAATTTCGTTTGTTCAAGGTAGATGAATATAATCAAATGCTTACAAATCTACGCCAGTGCATGAGGAACATTATATGTTACCGAGTATATACAAGTTTGTTTTTAATCACGGTATTATATAATTGGTACAAATTTCCGCTTTCAGCTATGAGCTGTATTTTAATCAGGGCCGTGAAAAACATAATACAAGTAAACATACAATAACAGATCATACGTTACGTATTTAAAAAAAGGGATACAATAAACATATTAACATACAGCAATCAACAATAAACATACAAAGATAACATGTAATACACTAGAAATCAACTATTTACAAGCAGCAATGAATAGAATAATGATCAATAATTAAGCAACTATGTTATACTGATTGTGAGTCTAGGGTCCCGTTGCAGAAAGAGATGCAATCGATTTTAAGTTACGATTGATTGTAAGTCAGAAACGTTGCGCGTTTCAACCAATTAGATTCGCGCGTTTAGAACACATGACCAGACTTACAATTAATTGTAACTTACAATCGATCTTATCTCTTTCTGCAACGGGGCCCTGAAGTGTTAACTAAACGTTATCAACATTTCACGTCGCTCTTTTCTCCAAACAATACATTTCAAATTGATTCCAAAATGTAATGCAAACAGCGGGCTCCCTTCTCAATAAAAGACAATTATTACAAATCAATCTCTCAACAAGAACTTATTTAGTTCTATATTATGGTAGTGAGCATTGGTGAGAATATGATATAGTTTTACATAACAAACAGTTTTGTTTCCCAAGAATATACCGTACATGCGCAATTATTTGCATCAATAAAGTATTCTCTCGAGCTCAACCAAAATACCAAGCTAACCACCACGCTTCCTGTCTCTCAACGCATATTGACGTGATTCTATACTCACTATAATGCAGTGTTTGATTTTAAAAAATATATTTATATTAATATTCCATATAAATAAAGCCGAGGTAATGATTTTAGTTCTATTAATAATAAGCTATGTAGTAAGATAAAGATTATAGTTCCGGAGAAAATTACGAACTATAAAACATAATATCGAGCTTTCCATTTCCACATTCGCATTTGCACGTAAACACAGTCAAAGACATAAACGTGCACGTGTCTTATAATTGAATGAAGTGGATATAGCGCCTTTAATTGGAACTTAACAATTTATAAATAATAATACAGAAGTGAACCTTCGCCTATCAATACATACTAGACGATCACATCAAGTATATGAAGAGCTTAATTCCAAAAAGCGCTTAATCCACTTTTTCAACTTCGGAGAAAACTGGTTTCTTTGTCCAACTTTGTACACATGCCTGTGGGAATATGAAAATGGAACGTTCTATATTTTGAATTTGATTGCATATTTTGTCCTAAACTCTTGATTATTAGATAGCTACGTAGCCCTGTAATTTCGAAACTTTTGATATTATGGCATGCAGGAAACTCATGATGGGAAATGGATTTGATACTTAAATTAACAATAAATATTAAATCAGTCTGTGTCTTAATAATCTCTTCATAAATCCCCCAAACACAACTTTAGCTGTCACACGAAACAGGCCCAGCAAGCAGACAAGGGGTAACTGTCTAGGGGGGATCCCGATATTATGGCATGCAGGAAACTCATGATGGGAAATCGATTTGAGATAGGGAACAGGAGCCCGGTATTCAATTTAATACTTAAAATAACAATAAATATTAAATCAGTCTGTGTCTTAATAACATTTTCATAAATCCCCCAAACACAACTTTAGTTATCACAAGAAACAGGCCCAGCAAGAAGGCAAGGGGTAACCGCCCAAGGGGATTGCCCCTTTCCCCCAAATAAGCAATCAAACACACACAAAAAACAAACAAAACAAAAACAAACATACAAACCATCACTCAAACACAAACAAACACACAAACAAGCAAAAACCAACAACCAAACATAGACGCAGATGACACCGACTGTAACTGTTCCAACAGGCTACACATTACTCGTGGGAAACTTTCCCTCCCCACTTAAATTGTGTGTTTCAATCATTCGATGACCCTGGCTGGTTACGCCACAGTGACAGAACGTGATCCGACGGCGCAACCACGTGTTATCACGTTGGCGCGTAATCTCTGACGTACGTGCCTGCGACACGTACGGCCCATCAGACAAATCAGGTCGGTATCCATCAGTTTAAACATGATAGATAGATAGATAGATAGATAGATAGAGAAAGAAAAAACAAATCAGCGCTCTCTTCAGTCGCAGACTCTGCAGTCATTGTGCGTTCTCGTTCTCGTGAAGTAAGCACACTGTTTACTCGTGCTCTTCAGGCTCTCTCCCGTCAACTCTATAGACTTGTACGTGCGCCCCACACTCGTCCAGATTTACATAATCATTACACATAATCTTTGGAGAAATCGAAGCCCCTCGGTAAAAAAAAAAAGGTGGTCTCGTGAAGAGAGGGAGAGGACGAGGGACAGTCCAAGTGGTCAAAAATCGTCTGTTTTTTGTCTGCCTGGCGAGCGAGAAGTTTAAACCATAAATCATTTTCGCCGAACGTCCAGTTTCCATATTCCGAGCTGGGAGGTAATGAAATGAAATGTTGTTTTATAGAGTATCATCCGATTTTACTGAGCGAACTGGTCTTCTTTGGTAAGTTTCTCACAACAATTTTTAATTCAGACTTTTGCATTTCTGTGTATTTGTTGACTTGTTAGTTACTAATTTATTTTGACAATTAAAAAGACAGAGCGTTTTAATCATGTTCTTAAAATCTTTATTCTACAAATTGATGTTAAATGTTTCCAAACCTGTTATCAAGAGGACTTTCGTCACACATTCGTTAAAACGTAAAATGTTTTACTTGTTTTTGAAAGTGAACACAAAGTCACTTTACCATAATTCTTTATCCAAAACCTTCAAAAAGATTATTCCTCTATATCAAAAGATGTTACGTGTCGATGTGCGTATATAATAACAACACCGTCAGCAACAAAATGGCCTAAAATGACATCGAAATTAGGCAATATTTCTTAATGGCAGCAAAACAAACTATTTCTAAGGACTATTACGAGCTATTACGAGATCACACGATGATGATCGCTGATGTATACTGGTATCGTCAATATGACACTATAGGCACAAAGTGTACATTTTTTATGGCAAATTATTATAGCTCTTTATCATGTTTATGAGATATTAAAGGGAACACGTAACTTTGTTCTAAATCGACCAAAAGCTCATTAATAGTATAGCTTTTTAATAGTGTATCAATCTATTGCGTATGTTGCTTTTTTCTTACAGAAGCATGAAAGACTTTTTTTTCCTTTAGAATAAAAAAAAATTCCGTCATTGTTAAGGTACTTGTGCTTGCATTTGAAAATGTCATCAGGATTATTAATTAAAACGTGTACCAACCAATATGGCAATGATTTTAGAAAAATAGTACCAATTAAAGTTTGCATTTTCCAACATAATTTTGGCCGTGTCACTTTATATACAGACATTACCATCTTTACATCATTATTAGGCTACTAAACCGAACACAAAAAGTAACTACCCACTAAACAATTGCTCATAATTTCATAACCGATAATTGTTTCATGATGTCATCTTACCACAGGATTAGCACAGTTGTTATGGTCAATATGTGTGAAAATCAGAGATATTCATCACTTAATGGCTGAATGAGCACAGATTAAAGACAAAATTCAAAATTCAAAAGTCACAAGGCATTGCGCGTGCCTGTATATTGTTGTGAAACAGCACATGTGGCTGAATGCATTGATTATGGTTTATGAAACAATGCTGTTTGATATTCCATTATATTTTGTATGGCACATGTGGTAAAATGCATTAATTGCAATTGTAAAACCGTGCATTTTAAAATTGTCCAATTCTCAATAATTTGTAATGATGATAATACTTTTGCGAATTTTGAAATATGACTACTTTCTTTGTCATGTGTGCTCACTCAACCATGGATTATTGGTTACCTCTTATTTGTACACATTGTTTTCCTAACTACCATAGGGATATCTTGGCAAGACGACATCTGGAAACGATTCTTGGTTATGAAAGTATGGGCAATTGTTTAGGGGGGTAGTTACTTTTTGTGTTCGGTTTATATCATACTGATATACAGGATAAATTTAAAATGTGCAAAAAACTATGTTAATTTTTCAGCGACCTAATGACGATAAATTTTGCATTCTCCAACACATATTTTCGGCCGTGTAACAGTACGGACATTTCGACCTTCATTATGGCATACGCGCTGATCTACCTTAGAGATGAAGTCATCGACGAAATACGGGAAATCTCATCAGGAATATGGGCTATTATTATAGGCTAGATGATACTCGGGATAAATTCAACTGTGCACAAAACTATGGTAATAAATCAGCAAACTATCGACGATGAAAGTTTGCATTGTCGTACATTATTTTGTCGTCCTTGTGGCAGTAGAACAGGCTTCATAGCATATACGCGCCGATCTACGGTAGATATAAAGTCATCAGCAATAATATACGGGAAATAGCTTTCTCATTAGGATTAAGTCAGGGCTTTTGGGCTATATACTAAATGCTATAGTACAGCTGGCTATTATGATACTCGGCATCAATTCAAATGTGTACAAAACAATGGTAATGGAATGGATCATCATACTAAATGACGATGACAATTTGCAATATCGCATACTTTTCGGATGTGTGACATTATAATACAGTATAGCCAGGAAAGAGGGAGAGGGGAGGGGTGCGTTATTTACAGAACGGGACCGATACCGATCGTGTTGCCAGGACCGAGACTGCTTGTTGAGTTGTGTAAGCCCGGGGGGGGGGAGTGTTCGTCGCCAAGACCGATTGTGACCAGGGACCGAGACCACTGGTTTAGATGGCCGAGACCGATAAAAAGGTGGACCTTTCTGAATTTGAAGGGGGGGGGCGTATACGCAACCAACGCACCCACCGCACCACTGGCTACGGGCCTGTTAATAAAGACATTATACGAGCTTCATAAGAACTTCATGTAAAGTCGTCAGTGCGATATGTTATACAGGGAAATGAGTTTTAATCGGGAATAAATATTGTTGGGTTATAAACTAAATGCTATATTATAGGCTATATGATACTCTGGATAAATTTCAATGTATAGAAATATTATAGGAATGAATCAACAAATTAATGGCAATGAAAGTTTGCATTGTTGCATTTTTTTCGGCCGTTTCACATTACATACATTATGCGCTTTAAATATAGCACACGCGTCCATCTAACCTAGATGTATGTAAAACGTCGCTAAAGATAATTATGTAAAACAGGAAATGTATAGAAGATTATACAATTCATATTTCTCTCGTCAGGGGTGAGGTTTAGTATAAAATTGGCTACTTGGCTACAGGATTAGCACAGTTGTTATGGTCAATATGTGTGAAAATCAGAGATATTCATCACTTTATGGCTGAATGAGCACAGATTAAAGACAAAATTCAAAATTCAAAAGTCACAAGGCATTGCGCGTGCCTGTATATTGTTGTGAAACAGCACATGTGGCTGAATGCATTGATTATGGTTTATGAAACAATGCTGTTTGATATTCCAATATATTTTGTATGGCACATGTGGTAAAATGCATTAATTGCAATTGTAAAACAGTGCATTTTAAAATTTTCCAATTCTCAATAATTTGTAATGATGATAATACTTTTGCGAATTTTGAAATATGACTACTTTCTCTGTCATGTGTGCTCATTCAACCATGGATTATTGGTTACCTCTTATTTTTACACATTGTTTTCCTAACTACCATAGGGATATCTTGGCAAGACGACATCTGGAAACGATTCTTGGTTATGAAAGTATGGGCAATTGTTTAGGGGGGTAGTTACTTTTTGTGTTCGGTTTATATCATACTGATATACAGGATAAATTAAAAATGTGCAAAAAACTATGTTAATTTTTCAGCGACCTAATGACGATACATTTTGCATTCTCCAACACATATGTTAAGCCGTGTAACAGTACGGACACTTCGACCTTCATATAATATGGCATACGCGCTGATCTACCTTAGATATGAAGTCATCGACGAAATACGGGAAATCTCATCAGGAATATGGGCTATTATTATAGGCTAGATGATACTCGGGAAAAATTCAACTGTGCACAAAACTATGGTAATAAATCAGCAAACTATCGACGATGAAAGTTTGCATTGTCGTACATTATTTTGTCGTCCTTGTGGCAGTAGAACAGGCTTCATAGCATATACGCGCCGATCTACGGTAGATATAAAGTCATCAGCAATAATATACGGGAAATAGCTTTCTCATTAGGATTAAGTCAGGGCTTTTGGGCTATATACTAAATGCTATAGTACAGCTGGCTATTATGATACTCGGCATCAATTCAAATGTGTACAAAACAATGGTAATGGATCATCATACTAAATGACGATGACAGTTTGCAATATCGCATACTTTTCGGATGTGTGACATTATAATACAGTATAGCCAGGAAAGAGGGAGGGGGGAGAGGGTGCGTTATTTACAGAACGGGACCGATACCGATCGTGTGGCCAGGACCGAGACCGCTTGTTGAGTTGTGTAAGCCCGGGGGGGGGGGGGGGGTGTTCGTCGCCAAGACCGATTGTGACCAGGGACCGAGACCACTGGTTTAGATGGCCGAGACCGATAAAAAGGTGGACCTTTCTGAATTTGAAGGGGGGCGTACGCAACCAACGCATCCACCGCACCACTGGCTACGGGCCTGTTAAAGGGCAATGAAACTATGGCTTTCGGCTATTATTATCGTTTAGAGGGTGAACAGACATTGTATTTGATACATAACTTGGCAATGTTGGCCTCCTGGATCCCATGAAATCCTTACGTGAACATACCCACATTTTACTAATTCTTACGGCGGCAAAAGGTGATGGGAGTGGCCATGTTCTTGTAATTGCCCGACATGCTTTGCAAACTATGACGAGTGCGCTACTGGCCGAACAAAAAGCTTTTCACTGATTTACAGACTCGTCAAAGTATTCAGACAATGGTTTCAATGGGTCCTATTGAAATGCATTAGTGCATATCACTGACCATAAGTCCGCACACACCTAATAATGGCGGCCTCCAGTGTTCGCATGAATAGTGGTAAGCCCGATAGAGTTTTCACATATTTCTCCCAAAGCAGAAATCTGAGTTGGAGTTATGTTATATATAATAAAAAGGCATATTACGATATATCAAGTAGGATCAACTCTATTCTTGAGTTGCATTGCCCTTTAATAAAGACATTACGAGCTTCATATAAGAACTTCATGTAAAGTCGTCAGTGCGATATGTTATACAGGGAAATGAGTTATAATCGGGAATAAATGTTGTTGGGTTATAAACTAAATGCTATATTATAGGCTATATGATACTCTGGATAAATTCCAATGTATAGAAATATTAAAGGAATGAATCAACAAATTAATGGCAATGAAAGTTTGCATTGTTGCATTTTTTACGGCCGTTTCACATTACATACATTATGCGCTTTAAAAATATAGCACACGCGTCCATCTAACCTAGAGGTATGTAAAACGTCACTAAAGATAATTATGTTAAACAGGAAATGTATAGAAGATAATTCATATTTCTCTCGTCAGGGGTGAGGTTTAGTATAAAATTGGCTACTTGAGGCCAGTGGCTTACCCAGGATTTTTTAAAGGGGGAGGGGGGGGGGGTTATTTTGTAAAAAATTCCAAGCTGAGACCAAGTACCTTCAAAGTTGGAAACCCCTCTCAGTGGGGAGGGGGGGGGGGGGGGGGGTGTGTCCGTATTTTATCAACCGTTCATCAGGTTTTGCATAATGTCAACAAAGTTACTCGATCCCTTTTATAGTCACATTTCATTACTTAATACACATTTTGTGTAATTAAGTTTACTCAGATATTTATCAGAAAGTAAATATCAAGATCATCATATTCCCTTTGCCAAAGGCAATTAGCGAGAACTCTCGCCTTGCTAGTCGCTCACTTTGCATTTGAGTATTAATTGCCTCGCCTTGTGAGGTTTAAACGTATCTAGTAACTTTGTTGACATTATGCACAAACTGGCAAACGGTTGATAAAATTTGCATTTCTGGGATCCGATATGTCCACTGTGTGATGTGTAAAAACCCCATGGTAAATGAATGTCACATGACCGAGTAATGAACGAAAATGCAAAGTGGTTTTCGCTAGCTCATAGCACCGACTGTGTACACAGTTATAATAATCCAGTATACAATTATAAACTAATTACAGATCTGAACAATTCAATCATACATAATCTTTTTAAGGGAAGAGAAATTTGGAAAACCGAAAGCTGTTCCATGCTTGTATTGGTGATACGAATACAAAGAGTTATGTAAGAACGGCTAGAGTTCCAAGCAAGTTTTGAGGATTTGATGATACATGCTATAGATCCTTTTAACAAAGCCGCTTTATCCTGCTGTATTCTTTTTGTTTTACTTTCTTTGTTCCTTTTAATGGACTGACCATAGAAGATAAATATTATGTTGTTGTGTATATACAGGTGAAGTGAATATTGTCAATTTCCTGTTGTCCGGAGATGTCTTCGGCGTTAAAGGTAATCTTCTCAGATTTCTGAGTCGAGTATTTTAGTGTCCTTATAATGTGGTTGTGTTTACCTTGGCTTGCTTGAAATAGGGAGTTCAGAGGAAATACCACAGTTGTTTTTGCGAATTCTTTGGACAAGTACTTCCGTACTTTAAACAATAATCATAATTTTGGGACGATAATCATTACATTTGTATAAAGGACATTATTTGGCAAGCTCTCTACATAAGCGTTATTAAAAGAGCACTAATATACACATATAAAATGTCGTTACTTTTCAGTATTGACTCTAAATCTTCGGCGATGGATGTTTTAAATTTTAAAGTTGAATCGGATGTGGGAATCAGGCGCGCGGTAGCATCTTGCGAACGCCTTGCGCACGGTGTGGATTACAGTTGGGTTCAATTTATACTACCTCGGATAGTATATGCTCCCCGGGGAGTTGAGAAAGTACGCGATGTGTGGGTTTGAAATGTACCTGATGACTATGGGTAATAATAATTAAATCAGCGCAGTAGAGCATATATTTAGAGTAGCCGCGCTATATAAATGTTCATATTATTATTATTATTATATATTACTTCAGAACCATAGAAACTATGGTTCAATGTACAGATTGCGCTCAAACTAGCCTAGTTAAATATGTCGAACCGCCGTGTATAGCATCCCCTAGGCATGATAAGCTTTAACTCAATCAGTTTACAGGAATGGTTCAACTAAAACGGTTTTCAAAGTCCACGCGTAATGAGAGTCCCTCTATATACAGTTACAGACTATAGATCTGATTTCGTTGAAACACTATCGCAATTCGCAACAACAAACAAGAAATTAACACCATTTTCTTTAGCACTTATCGTGTTAATCTAAAAGGTATATGATTATCATATTTACATACCTAAAAGCCTACAGTTAATAAAAGATATCAGTTACTGCAGTGGTGGCGGTATAATTACCTCCGCCCAATGAAGTTGGAGGAGGTTATGTTTTCGGTACCGTGTGTTTGTGTGTGTGCTTGTTTGTTTGTTCCTGAGTTCGTCTGTTCGTCTCCTGCCCACAATTTCACAGATATCTCAACCAATTTTTCGTAGAAGCTTCGTGTTCATCTGGAATAGATCCCATTAAATTGTCACGGTCAAAAGTCAAATGGCAAACCGAATATGGCTAAATAACTGTGAAAATCAACACGCGATCGCAAGAAATTACCCTTACCAGGCGCCGTGCGAAGCAATGCAGTAGTATCTAATTGGACTGAAGTAGCGCAGCATGCAGGGAGATTGAAGTTAGCCAATCCAAATTCAAGTGTTGGCGGAGGTATGCACTCTCTGAGTGCACTGTGTCTAGTTATAGATGCATCACAGCTGATATTAAATACTTTATATCAAATATGCCTTGGAATTTCTGCAAAAAGCAGGAATTATACCTGATACTAGTGATACAGCCATGACTACAAAATATTGAGCGAATGTATTAGTCACCGCTATAACGAGAGGGGGAAATATCCGTACCAATAATAATTGTACAAACATGACAAACAAATATGAATATAATTTATCGAGATAGTATACAATAGCAACAACAACAACAACAACTTCAAGAACAACAAAGCCATAGGCGGACGCGGGGGTTAGATACATTGAAGCTCCGTTACCCATAGAGGTCGCCCTGTACATTCATTCAAACATATTTCTATATTTTTCATATAGTTTTTATGATCAAGATTATAACAACCGCGCGAGAAACAAGGCACGCGACAAATCAAGAGTCGATTTTCAATGTAATTCGATTCAATTCAATGCATACGACTGTATTGTCAACAACTAAATACTTAAAGGGATATTGTAACTTTGTGTTGAAATGTGCCAAAAATGTGAACAAAATATGTATTTTGGGGATCTGATATTTCCACTAGGTAATGGGTGAATATTTCACGTTAAATGTATGTAAAACGGTATCTTGGGTTCAAGTAGTGTGGTTTATTAACTCCTAACGTGCCAAGCTCGCATTTTTGCGAGTTACAATACACACAAATACCGTAGAGCATTAAAATCCCTGAGGAGGGGAGCAACTATTCCCAAGGGGGGGGGGGGGGGGGGGGCTCCGACCTGCGAGCGAGCACGAGCTTTGCCTGCCGTAGGACCTCTGACGGGGGTCCAGGGGAAGGAGCCCCGGGAAGCATTTGGGTTTTTAGAGCCCCCACCCCCCTCGCACTAGTGCACATGGAAGTCTTACTTGCCCCCCCCCCCCCTTTTCCCCTCGCTAATATACCCCTCCTTTCATCTTTGTCTTGATGGCGATGCGCATTTTAGCGTGGTGTTTGGTGCGTGTGTGACTAATGGAGATGCATTCTCAGTGTCATTCTTTGTCTGGCTAGCGACTCCCTGCTGTGAAAATACATCTATTATGGACAGGAAAAAAAGGGGTAAAATGCTGGTATTTTGCATGTCAATGTACTCCCCTTTTTCGTAAAAACTATCTCGAAAATGGAATCTCTAATGACCATGGCGAAAAAAAAAACACGTTTCCACTGTGCAGTACAATATGTAACATGATAATTGTTAGCCACTAACATAACATAGTCACGAAGGAGACCGAGTTCTATGTTTACTGTGTACATTTTCACCTTATGATTGTTATGCACATATATTATAATTAATTCAAACATATAGATAAACTGACCATAAATATTATTGTGATTAAAAGAAGGCAAAGAAAATGAGATTCCAACGGGATTCGAACCCGAGACCTCCGGATTGCTAGACCGGTGCTCTTCCGACTGAGCTATAGAAAACCCTGGACGCTGCTCGTCCCTGAAACCCCTTTAATTCTCATTGCCTGAATGGTCAGAATAATTTAAAACTGCAAGTTATAAATCCCCAAGTTGATTTGTATCCTTCGGGTTTATGTCAGGTTTATAACAGCTTCTGACCATTCAGGCAATTAGAATTAAGGGGTTTCAGGGACGAGCACCGTCTAGGGTTTTCTATAGCTCAGTCGGAAGAGCACCGGTCTAGCAATCCGGAGGTCTCGGGTTCGAATCCCGTTGGAATCCCATTTTCTTTGCCTTCTTTTAATCGCACATATATTATGGTGGAATTCACAAATGAGGTTCATGTTAACCACGTTTTAACCCAAGGGCTGCATGTAATAACCTCTTTGGCCCTGTATTAACTCAATGGAGATTATTAAAGTGAGACGGTTAAACGATACATAAAAACTATGGAGCGCCATTATGTAAGCTGATGAAGTAATAATGTATACTTTTCAATTTACATTTTTTGAATTTGCACATTTTATAAAAGACACCTAATAAAGGGCTATGTTCTATGAACGTGAATTGTATTTGGTGACGCTTGGTTGTTATCACATGCAATTTCAAAAAATGTGCTTGCTATCAAACGGCAAGTTCATAATTGTTTTAACCATCGATTTTAACCATGATTTAAACCTCCTTTGTGCAATTCCAGCCATAATGTTTATATTATGTTTATGATTGATGATTGTGTTTTATGCTTCACTTCCCTGTATTAATAGCATTGGAATCGCAACTTCTGAGAGATTATATATAAGAGATTATAATGGATGCGTTTAGCCACTCTTGTTTTATATCACAAGTCATAAAGCCCGACGCACACAGAGCCGACTCGACCCGATCCGACTGGTTTCTGTCGGATCGGCTCAGAATGCG
This sequence comes from Echinarachnius parma, assembly GCA_037951105.1. Lineage (NCBI taxonomy): Eukaryota > Metazoa > Echinodermata > Echinoidea > Clypeasteroida > Echinarachniidae > Echinarachnius > Echinarachnius parma. The sequence goes on from JBAMJV010005796.1 coordinate 67,650, forward strand.
TTGCCTCAGGGTTCCGGTTTTGCCAGTCAGGAGCCTGTCAGAGATCAGTCGAGACCGATTCAATAAGTTGAATCGGCCCCGACTGAGCGAAACCTACTCTAGCCTGACTGAAAACCAGTCGGATCAGATCGAGTTGGTTCTGTGTGCGTTGGGCTTAATAAGCGTATCGAAACGTGTATCAGGGTAATGAATGTCAGGTGAAAATATAAAGGCTGATACGCATCTCAAAACGCCGAATGAGGGCTAAACAGAAAGAAGATAAACGCACTCGTTGGTTGTTTGATGATGAATGATGATTAGGTGTACAAAGTACGGGCCCGAAGCCAAACAAATAAACATATTATATTATACGAAGCTTTTCCGCATCAGAGACAAACTTCAATAATTAATATCTTCTCTTCTTAAAAAGCAACTGGAAATGAAAAATGCATAAACATAATTTATTATAGAAAACAAGGTGTAAGAAATGGGGGAAGAGGAGGGGAATAAACATTATTTAACAATTGATGTAAAGACATAGTTCATCCACACTTCTGTATTTCGTCGCTATATATACTTGCGAGACGCCAATTTTGTACCATTCAAGGCTATTATGTGTGATAATATACACCATATCGTTGCGTGAGAATGAGAAGGGCGTTAAAACGATTTATTGTGTAATAATATACACCTTGTCGTCGCGTGAGAGTGAGAAGGGCGCTAAGACGACTTCTTGTGTAATAATATACACCTTATCGTTGCGTGAGAGTGAGAAGGACGTTAAGGCGATTTCTTGTGTGATAATATACACCCTATCGCTGAGTGAGAGAGAGAAGGGCGTTAAGACGACTTATTGTGTAATAATATACACCTTGTCGTCGCGTGAGAGTGAGAAGGGCGCTAAGACGACTTCTTGTGTAATAATATACACCTTATCGTTGCGTGAGAGTGAGAAGGACGTTAAGGCGATTTCTTGTGTGATAATATACACCCTATCGCTGAGTGAGAGAGAGAAGGGCGTTAAGACGACTTATTGTGTAATAATATACACCTTGTCGTCGCGTGAGAGTGAGAAGGGCGTTAAGACGACTTATTGTGTAATAATATACACCTTATCTTCGCGTGATAGTAAGAAGGGCGTTAAGTCGATTTCTTGCTAAACTGAGTTCTGCATACCATCTCGTACCGAGCATGGTAGCTTATCGGTTATATCGTCCGGCCTCGTGCGCTGGAGGTCCCGGATTCGAGCCTTGACATGGTCATACCAAAGACTTTAAACATGGTACCGTCTGCCTTCTAGCCAGACAGACGCTTGACATTTATAGAATGGATAAGTTCAGCACACGACGCGGAGTTACCAGAGGACTAACCCCCTTCTGTAGCTTTCCAAAACATTACTAGTAGTACGGTATTACGGTGAGTTACGTGAGAACAACTAGAGTAATGGTCTTTATATTATAGTTACTCTATGGTTCTAAGTATGTTTTGTGGATTTTAATAATGGTACTAGATTTCTTTAAACATGATTATTTCCGAAAAACAAAAAAGTGCCTTTAATAGCGCCCTTTATTTTCTCAGCAGGCTATACATGATATATTTTGTATGTAGATATGATTATTTATTTATATTATAGGCTGCAAAATTAAGTTGAATATAACATGAGCATCCACAATTCGTATCACATGTTCGTATCATATTACAGTTTACACCATTAAATTCATGACAAATCGATTCGAGTTTGCAACACTTCATTTAGGCTTCATGTACAGTATATTGCGTCTTCATGTGAACTATACAGCAAAGTACATCCACATATCCGCATATACAAGCACGCACACACAGACACACACATATACACACGCATATTATATGCACACACATACATACACACTCATAAACATGCACATACATACATGCACACACACATACACACAATGCACATACACGCACACACACATACATACACACACACACACATACACACACATACACACACACATACATATACACACACTAACACACGCATGCACGTAATTCTAGCATAATGCACGCATAAAGACTCACATACCAATACAAGAGAATAATATTCAGACAAGCCCATAATAGAAAAGCTTTTAGACCAAACCATTATTTAGGTCCTAAAAGTCACGCCATATTCAGTATCTCCCATCAAAACCTTAACATCGTTCAGTTCAAGGCCAGATGGTCTGATAACAAATAAAAAGTTGTAAACCCCGAAAAGGCGTTAAATCCATTTCGTCAACTTTGAATAAATGTTTAGATTTACGATACGTATACGGTAACGTCTTTATGGAAATGAATATATAATACACTTTGCATAGAAACACCTAATTAAAGAGAAACAGGAAAAGAGGCAACTGTAGACATGTAGGTGACCATACAGATTCCACAACGTTATGTTTCTCTGCAGGGGACCACGTTTAGTGGCGACTATATAAGCAAATCGGATTCTATAGACAGGTTGCCTATATATAAGACAGGTTTGACTTTCGACAATTAATTTGAATTAACCTGTTCCCTACTAGATTACTAGATTGTTCGATCCTCATTAATACAGGGCCCACCAGGTCTCCGTAGGCAATGGGTTAAATTTGATTTCTAAAGCTAGATAGACGGGCACTACAATTTGATGCAAATATTCCTTCTTTTTGTTCAGATTTGAAGTAGATAATTATGGTGCCTTTTGGACATCCAACCCTTAAAATGTCGAAGTGTATACGAAGAAAATAATCATTTGACCAGTAATTTATATGAAGTTTGATTGTTTATACACGTATTTTTGAATTTAATTTGATTTCTAAAGCAATGTAGCTGAACATTACTCTCTGATGCAAATGCTCCTTCTGTTTCTTCAGATTTAAAGTGGAAATGGTGCATTTAAGCCTTCAGCAAACCCTTAAAATGTCGAATTGTGCGACGAGATAATAATTTGACCAGTAATTTGAATGATTGTTTATGTATAGCTATAATTTATAGCTAAACAAATTTTTCTGGTACAAATAAACCTTCTATTTGTTCAAATTCGATGCCGAAATTGTGCCTTTTTGTCGTCAAACCCTTGAAATATCGAAATGTATGTCAGTTAGATTGGATTTTGGCGCCAGTGATGTTGTGTGTTTCATAATGGCGTATGCAGGGTCAACCAAGCTGGTGGAATGGGGGCGCAAGGTGTCACGTGAGGGGGGCATATCGTATCCTCCCTCACAAATATTGTTTTTGTACCTTTTATTTATTCAATTGATCCTTTGAATCCCATTAAAAAAGACTCAAGTAATAATATTCATAACATCGGATTATATCGATTTGCTCCTAAATACACTCAATAGAATCTCTATCTCGCCCAATATCCCAAACAGACCCTGACTATACGATAAACCGTCTAATACATGTAATAATAATTGTCTCGTGCATGCATGTTATAGAAATACAATCTTGGCTATGAATGAATTTCTCCCAAATCACTATATCTACCTTTCCAGCGATTTCACCATGATTGCGAAAGAATAAAAAACATAATTTTGCCATTAATGAGTCAAAATCGAATAGTATTTTTGTTAAAATTCCTAAAAATGGGCCATATGCAGCATCTACTTTCTCCTTTTTTTCCCCCAAAGCACGTAAATGTGGATTTAATTTGGGGCAAGACCTGGACATAAGCTACGTCTTGAATTAATTGTATTATGTACTAGCTTAAATTCCTTTCTCTCTATTCATCTCACATTGATTTGATTAAAGGGGCGTTAAGCTATTCAGTTAAAATAATCGAGAAATAATTTTGTCAAATAGAAATTTGAAATTTAACTTGCCACTCAGGCGATTTTATTTTCTGACTTGGAGAGTACAGAAAGAAAATAGTCATGTACATGTATTTCTTAATTTTTACAATGATTACAAATGAGCAAAAAAAATGGGCTTCGCCGGGAATCGAACCCGAGACCTACGGATTGCTAGACCGGTGCTCAAACATCGAGCCACAAAGCCCTTTAAATAGGGGACGTTCCCATGAAATCCTTGTCATTGCGCAACAATGTAGGGGGGTGAGCAACTACTCACAAAGGTGAGGGGGAAATTGCACCTCGCCCATCCCCCCCGCCCTACCCCCTCCCCCTAGTTGGCTACGCCAGTGCCGGTTGATAATGGTCTCGGTGTGTGACTGATGGAGCGCTCCGTGGCATGTGCTTATCAAAACACTTTCCGCCAAATCTCCCGCTGAGAGCGCGTCTTCGCGACTCGCCAAAAGTACCCACTTTTTGGAGAAAAAAAAGACATAAAAGAAAACAAGATAAAGGGAACTTTATGTATACAGCTCCTTACGGCTTATGTCCGGGGTCTTGCACCCAATAATATCCATTTTGCATGACAAAAAAAAAAGAGAAAGCAGATGCCGCGTATGGTCTATTTTCAGAGCTTTTTGGGCAAATAAATTCGATTATGACTCATCAAGGACAAATTGTTTTTTTTTAGTTTGCAAAAATATTGGAATCGCTGCTTGAAAGGTAAATAAAGTGATTTGGGGAGAAATTAAAACCATAGCAAAGATTGTAGTGCTATAACCTGCGGGTATGAGACAATATTTACAAGATATTATTGTCAGGGTCTGATGAGATCGTGGGTGATGAATTTTCATGAGTTGGAGAGGTGCTCTGAAGCCTTACTTGCTCAAATGTGCAAAATGCACATAGTTGTGGACAATATTTACAGGTTTCTATAACTAAGTTGTCAAGTGCAAAAACTGATATCGTAGTTCATAAGTTCATACGTAAGAGGAAACAAGTAAGGGATAAGCGAATCACTTGATTTGCAAGTGAGTTTCGTCGATTATTTTAAATACTATATTTAAATACTTAGTTTAAAGGGTAGGCTACCACCACCCAACAATAATATACTTATTCAAGAAAGGTAACATCTTTAGCATTCCATTCCAACAACAAGTTCACAAAAATATGTTTCCAGAAAAAATATATAATTGGAAAACGCATCACCATTCTTAAGCATGCGTTCATGCGGTCTGAATTGCGAAGACTAATGTGTGCAGAGCGAACGAATCGCCCGGGATTATATTGTCTACAAACGTACGCGTGAATAGCATTGGCGCACTCACAAATGTTTGGCCTGTATGGAGCCAGGAAATAGTAGTGGTTCCGTAAGTGGTGGAAATTGCTTTGTTTATGAATTACACAACCCTTTGCAAAATGTTGGGTATCTATTTTGATATCACAAAACGGTACCAAAACATATAATAATGTGTTGTTATTTGCCTGGTGGTCCCCTTTAACTTTGAACTGAAAATGAAGGGAGAACACAGAATACCACGAAATACTTACACAACTTGAGACAAATATATTTCTATTATAAACTGCAGGTGTAAAATTTCGATATAAAACCTAGGACGTGTAATTCACCTGTGGTAGCCATTTTATTTCTTTACATCTCGTTTTGCTTTTATAGAAGGAAATCGTTGCACAAGTAGCTTTAGGATCAGGTAGTTTTGATCTTTTAAAAGCATATTGCCAGTGTATTTTAGGAAAAACCCGTGCGAGGAATTTGAAGTCTTGTTTGTACAAAATATATGAAATACATTGGATTTTAACACAGCACTATTATTTTTATTGACATTCATGGCCAAAGACTAGAAATGTATAGTCTGGTGCGTGCTTTGTATGTAGAAATAGACATAGGACTTACGTCTATTGGGTTACATAACTATTCTTTTTTGAAATACTGTACATGTGATGGATTTTACGTGGATTTTAACATTTTATTTACTACGATAATTATTGGTCTCGTTAGTGACCAAACTACACTGGCCGTGCTCATTTAGCCATTACCCTATCTTTATTGTAAACAACTAAAGCGGTCGGTTGGTTTTTTGAAGACCTGCAATAACTACAATAAAAGAAAATGCTCGCGCTCTTTTAAAGTCAGAATGAAGTAATAATCTTGATTTATTATCTGCATTTCTGCAGCTAATCAGGCAATCATTTCACCATCTGCTCTTCCTCCATGCACCGCCGAGTCGAAATGCCCCGAGAGAGGATCGACCCGGCAGAAAAAAATTTATTGTATACTTTAATATTTCTCCGAAAAGAGATAATGATTGGATGGAAGCCATTCGAAAGACACCAATTAACCCATCTCCACTCACGTATCGGTAATCTCTTTAGAGTCCAATATTGCCATGTTACACCGCGCATCGCCCTTTTGAACTATAGACTCTTGTGTGCGCATTGTAAATTGACACTGAGCCATGCAGCAGTTTGCATTTCGCGCCGCGCGCAAGGCGTTCGCAAGATGGCGCCGCGCATCCCATTGACCAATCCGAACCACATTTCATACACCGCGCGCAACGCGTTTGCAAGAAGGCACCGCGCATTTGAATTGTCGAATCAGGACAGACATTTAATGCACGGTAGCCTACCTACGACGTCATGTTCCCGTGAGCAAGGGGTTAAATTTCCGTGTGAACGACGCAGCCGGATTTAATTGATTAATTTCAAAGTCGTTCTGATGTAATGCCGACGTCTTTGTATCGGCGCACGTACTACTGCGCGTCAGTAAAAGGTTAGATAGGATCCATAAAGCAATTATTGCTGGAATATGTGACTTATCAACTACAATGTATTATCATAAATCATCCCGAGTAACTACCGTATGTTAGTACGGGCATTTTTTTATTGCATTTATTTATTTTTTCCTGGTGGCTGATGTCTTTACGTGAATAAAACATAATTCCTTTTTTTTTTTTAGCGGACATTTACCTTCCCGAAAATGCCATGATATTTACTCGAAAACAAATTATTTTGCCCAAATATGGCATGGTTTTGCCCGAAAATGCAATAACTTTGGTCCACTTTTGGGGATGACATAATTATGTGTTAACCCACGTAAAAATCCAACGTTGCGGACATTATTACAAGATAAGAGCGCGGGGTTTACATTCGTGTATATTGGGCCTTGACAGAGGGCAAGAGACTGCATACTACTGTAATAGAAAACTGATAAAGACAGTCAAGCGAACAAGCCAGATAGTGTATCTCATATACTAGCGTCCAATGTATTTATAGTGTCTTTATTGATCACGCTGATGATCATGATGATAGAGGTTGCAAGATAATTATAACGATGGCTTCTTGAACTTTAATTTTGCATGCACTCAGACAGTTAATATAAAATAAGACAACAAAAAAAGGTTCCTGATACATAGTTGCCTTGAGCATGCATTTGAATGATCACCGCCAAGAGTTCATTAACGAACAGAAACATATCGAAACGAAAATTATGTACCACTGTTACTCCTTGGCTACTGTATTTAGTTTATATGCACATGAACATTCCCATATGATAAATGTGACCTTTGTCTATAATTGCCCAAGGCTCCCTCGGGGGTATTATTATGACAAAGTACATAATTATAGAGTTCAAAGAGAAGGGGCTGATGTCTGCAGCGAAACGGCAACATTCGGGGGAAAAGCATGTCATATAAATTTATGGCAAAATCGTGTCATTTTGGGGGCAAAAGCATGTCATCTTTTGGGGTAAAGCCATAATATTATAATTGTTACACCTGTCTGCTCCACTATGTACCATTGGGGTTATCAACCGAGCATGGTGGCCTTTAATAGTGGTAGAGGGTTCGTGTCATGCACATGAAGTTGTCGGTTCGAAACCCCTAAAAACCATTGCAGGAATGGTACCTATACTGCCTTCTAGATAGTCGTTCGGTAAACATAGAAATGAGAAGGGTAATATAAACATTCTTGTTATGCAGGCACCGCTGTCCGCTGGTATAACTAGAAGGCTCATCACTAGCTTAACGCGCGCAAGTCACGTGTCCAATAGACTTTGTACATGGGCAAGATGGCGGAGTGAAGCGATTTTTGAAGCACCAAAGGAATACCACTAGACGTCATCGCGTAGTGACCTAGAAAGACTTGACCAATCATCATGCTATAAAGTGCGCGTAGACTATCGCGCCTATTTTCCTGCGCACTGTCCTAGATTGTATCACGCTTGAGAACAATGGGATCTATGGTGACGTATGCATATGAACTTGTTTTATTGACCTCGATCTGGTGACGACGCGTATGAACTGCTCTGTGATTGGTTTATGTAATTCCTAAGTATCCCATAATGCAACCTGCAGTGGTATTCATTTCGATGATCAAAAATCGCGGCACTCTGGCAGAGTGACACCCCCCTGAGCAGTGCTCATTACTGAAGTGGCTACTTTGGGCAAATGAAGAGTTATTATTATAGCATAGTACACATTTTTAACAGCAAAGGTCCTATATAGCTAACACTAGCTTATATACTGCAACTGGCATCATCGATTTATTATCCTTGAAGCAACTGGGACCATGGTTCAATGATAAATCTAGTATTCACAGCCCCCATTCTGCCACCCCCCCCCCCCCCCTGAAATGACCCTGCTGGTTGCGCCACTCACACATTAAACAAAATAAAGGTTCAATAATTCGAAAGTGCTAACTTGTGTAACAATAGCAGCATCCTTTATGGTGAATGTGTGCACCCCAAAGTGGGGGAATTGCATACTTTCACCCTTATATGGGGTGCAGACGTGCACCCAAATGGTGCAAACTGTGCCCCTATAGGGTGCAGAACCCCACCTAGGGGTGCAGAAATGCACGCTTCAAGGGTGCTGCTGTGGTTGTTACACTGGTCTGCGCTCTTCAGGAACCTTTATTCACCAGTGTGCATAGTTTAGAATTCAACGAAAATCGTTCACACATCCTATATACCATGTATACCGTTCGTATCGCCACGAAGCAGATGAATAATTATATCGCATTTTAATCATTCTAAGTAAAACGGAAGGACGTTTGTTTATTTCTATCATTCTTATGGTATATCTTGCACGTAAGCCTACCCACGTATTTTCGCTCCATCTCCTGGAAATTGACCCCCCCCCAAAATTAACTTGAATACTTGATGGCGCAGCCATACCTCACGACAACGTTAACCCTAAGGGGGGGGGGGGGGGGGTGGGGGGTGAGGGTAAGGTGGAGATGGCGTCAGGTTTTCCGTGTATGCCTTGAAGGGGGTGGTTTTAGCTAAAGTTATTTTGTAAGGGGGTGTGGTGAGGTTTAAGTGGTGGTCAGGTTTTCGGTGTATGCCTTTAAGGGGGTGGTTTTAGCTAAAGTCATTTTGTAACGTGTTATTAAATCCGCAAAATTTACTTAGAACTCTGGCGGTTCTCACAAGCCTCGTTGTATTCGCATTTACCGGTAGACGCATGGAACGGGTTTCCGGTTATTCCAAATAACTCTTTCGTTATAAAATAATGTATGATTGAAGCTTTTGGATTCAAAATCTCTACGGGATAATTGTGTAAAAGGTCAGTGCAATGAGCTAGTGAATATTACTATACATTTTTTCGCTCATGTAGTACTCGGTTATATGACACTCATTTATCATGGATTTTCACACATCACTCAGCGGACATATCAAATCACAGACAGTATACACATTTTATCAACCCTCCGTCTCTTTACACATGTCAGCAATGTTACTAGATCTCTTTAATTTGTTTCCTACTTCTAGTTTGTTGTTGCTGTTAATATAGGGGTCCCAAGATTTTCGTAGCCAATGGATTAATTAATGTGCATTTCTTTAATTATATTGATTCCCAGGGGTGGGGTGGGATGGGAATAAAGGGGGAGAATATCTATGGAGGGGAAACTAGCTCCCCCCCCCCCCCCCCCCTCATTCCCCACACACTTTGACCACCCATTACCTTCACTTACTACATGTACTTCTAGACAAGATAACGTTCTTCACGTTTTTTCCGTTTTTTTTGCTGTAATCACTCGATTGGACTAATGGGTGGACAGATATTCGACAGGTACACCCATGTGTAACATGAGAACCAGCGAAATGTCAACAACAATATGCTGGCACCTTCCACTGACCAGAAAAATACCTTATCTGTCCGTATTTTGTTTTGTGTGTGTGTCACTATTAATTAACTATGAACATTCCGTATGATTCACATGCACATCTAGTAGACTGCATTATATGGCGAACTGTCGACAACGATTTGTTTATTTAAGACTAACAAAAAATATATAATCTGACCATGTGTTTTTTTTTGTCCAATATGTATCACGCTTTAACTGAAATCCGGTAGGGTACACCACAAGGAATCCATTTGCGCCTTTTGTATTGCATTTTTAGAATTGGAAACGACGACACCGGACGGTACATTGGTTTCCACAGTATTGTGTACGTTCTAATTCAAGAACAATAATTGGAAATAACTTATTATTAGTATGAAACAGTGGGGTTCGGGTTAACCCACACCGGGTCATACCAAAGACTTTACAAAATGGTACCTTCTGCCTTCTAGCCAGGTGCTCGGCATTTATAGAATAGAGGAGGGAAAGTTAATCACACGAGTTACCAATGACTGGCCCCCTTCTGTAGCTTTCGCTACATTTAGTAGACGTGTTGCTAGCTATAGGGCCAATGAATCAGAGATAGGCGCCGCCTTATGTGCCACAATGTGCCACAATTCTGGTACCTATCTGGACCATCGGTAGTGTATTTAAGACACATTGGCCCGTTTGTACAAACCATGGCTCAAGCCGTGGTTTACATCTATGGAATGCCAATTGTAAACTGATGGAGAGAGAATGTGTACCATCAACATTGTTAACAAGTAAGGAATTTACATTCTCTCTCCATCAGTTTACAATTGACATTCCATAGATGTAAACCATGGTTTAAACCACGGTGTGTACAAACCTCCTTTGTGAATACGGGCCAATATCACTCGATATATGATCTACGGTAGATATGAACATACTGTATTACTGACTCATCGCAAAGCTGCCATCAGGAGCGGACCTTCCACAAAGAGATTGGGCCGCTCACGTCATCTATACGAGTTCCCCATCCTTCGCCCACCCGACAACCAGAACCCAAACATATACCCCGATACAATCCACTGGCTGCAAACTTGCGCGGTATTGCATATAATAAGTGCCTCCTCATACGAAAGAACATGCTCTGTTGATCAGTTGAGAAATAAACAAGGCCAACATGCACCGCTGGGGGCCTTTAGACCTCCCCCATCCTGCACGCATGGATCACCAGAGCAGACTGTCACATACATCATTCACGAGTGCCCCACCCTTCGTCCACCTGGGCACAGGGGCCCGATTATGGACCATCGACATTTACCATTTGGTTATTAGCATCATTGGCTCTAACTCATCCATGTCAACATGGTCAATTTGCTAGAATAACATACAAATCAACAGAACGTAGCAGAGCACACATACCGCCATTAATCATTCAACCGTAAACGATTACAAAAGCACATGTAGAGATCAGTGGAACTAGGGCTGGTCCTGGGTCATGATCGTGCTCTCGGCAGCTGGTAACCTAAACCCAAACTCAAACAACTTGGACCCCGCTGTGCTGCGTCAAGACGGCCTCATACGAAATGAGAAGAAGAAGAATAAGAAGAATACAAACATATTGCAGAATAAGATATTTAGAATAATACGGATTCATATCAATACACGACTACACGTATATATAAGCAATATGTATGTCTAGAACCTCGAATCACAAAATAATGTTTAGCCATGTTATACTATAATATTTGGAACTGCAGCCCCCAAAGCTCCGCCACCACCACCTCACCCCCACATCTTTACGCCAGTGCAATAATGCATGATTCGCTTATCTATAAACGCGTTTGCATTAATGATGGTAGAGTGCCTCGATTAAAGGGTACCACCACCCAAAAATAATATTCTTATTGAAGAAAAGTAACATCTTTAGTATTCCATTCCATCAACAAGTTCACAAAAATATGTTTCCAGAAAGAAAAAAAATATCATTGGAAATGCATCACCATTCTAAAGCATGCGTTCATGCGGTCTGAATTACACAGACTGCTATGTGTGCGGTGATTTGCAACGTGTGCAGAGCGAACGAATCGCCCGGGAATCTATTGTTTACAACGTGCGCGTGAATAGCTGCATTGGCGCACTCGCAAATGGTTGGCCCGTATGGAACCAGGAAATTGCAGTGGTTCCGTAAGTGGTGGAAATTAATTGCTTTGTTTATGAATTACACAACCCTTTGCAAAATGTTGGGTATCTATTTGATATCACAAGACGGTACCAAAACATATAATGGGCCGTATGCATAAAACGTAGCAATTGCTTATAAGCAATTGCTGGTCTTGATG